>VSMD01058479.1:0-30429 GCA_008750895.1 Mirza zaza | reverse complement strand
GTTGTTTTAATGCCTCTAAGAAATGAGATAATCCAATTTTTGAAATGTAACTATGAAGATACATATTTAGTTTTTCAAGCCAGCTAAGAAAGGAAATAATTTTTATCTGTTTTTGTTCCTTTCTATTTTTGTTTTTTCTAATTTGTCTGTCTCTTCCAGCCCAAAATTTGTATTTTCCCCTTCTAAGAAGAGATAAAATTATTTAATCCATCTATAAAGAGAAATAATCGATATGTAAATCCAGCTACGAAGGGAAATAATTTTTTTTTTATTTTTGTGTTTTTAAGTTTTTTTACTCCCACCCGTCCAATTTTTTTTATTTTTTATGCAGCTAACAAGAGGAAATAATCTAAAGTTTTCGGTATCCACTTAACATGTGAAATAATCCAATTTTTCAATTCCGGCTATGGAGGACAATAATATCGTTTCATTCCAGAAGCCAGCTAAGAAGTATAGTAATTTATTTTCTATGTTGGATATTTATCTCAATTTTGTTCTAATTTTGTTCTCCCTTCAAGTCTCCAAAGTTGTTTTAATGCCTCTAAGAAATGAGATAATCCAATTTTTGAAATGTAACTATGAAAATACATATTTAGTTTTTCAAGCCAGCTAAGAAAGGAAATAATTTTTGTCTCTTTTTGTTCCTCTATTTTTGTTTTTTCTAATTTGTCTGTCTCCTCCAGCCCAAAATTTGTGTTTTCCCTTCTAAGAAGAGATAAAATTATTTAATCCATCTATAAAGGGAAATAATCGATGTGTAAATCCAGCTACAAAGGGAAATAATTTTTTTTTTATTTTTGTGTTTTTAAGTTTTTTTACTCCCACCCGTCCAATTTTTTAAATTTTTTATGCAGCTAACAAGGGGAAATAATCTAAAGTTTTTGGTATCCACTTAACATGTGAAATAATCCAATTTTTCAATTCCGGCTATGGAGGACAATAATATCGTTTTATTCCTGAAGCCAGCTAAGAAGCATAGTAATTTATTTTCTATGTTGGTTTTTTGTCTCAATTTTTTTCTCATTTTGTTCTCCCTTCAGTCTCCAAAATTGTTTTAATGCCTCTAAGAAATGAGATAATCCAATTTTTGAAATGTAACTATGAAGATACATATTTAGTTTTTCAAGCCAGCTAAGAAAGGAAATAATTTTTGTCCGTTTTTGTTCTTTTCTATTTTTGTTTTTTCTAATTTGTCTGTCTCTTCCAGCCCAAAATTTGTGTTTTTCCTTCTTAGACGGGATTTATCTAAATTAGTTAATCTAGCTATGAAGGGAAATAACTTTTTTCAATTTTCATTTTTTGTAATTTTTTCCCCTCCTTCCAGCCCCCAAATTTGTTTTTATCTTTCTAAGAAGGGAAATAATTAAAAATTTTTTTAGATACTGCTAAGATGGTCACTGGAAAATAATCCAAAAATCAGGACTTAGTCCTGGCCCAGGTGGGAGGGGTGTTGTCTTGGGAATCTAAGGAGAAAAGGCTGACTGGGAGTGGCAGGGGTGGGACAGGGGCAGCACCACTTCTCCAAGCCTTGCTGATGGTATAAGACTTTTAGGCGATCCAGACCTTGAATTGGTTCTTTTCCTTATTCCGATAGAATAAGGGCAGGCAGGGGTTGACGCCCAAGCCCGTCTTGTCTGGGGGACTCTGTATTCGGTGAAGCAGCTCCATGATCTGCTGAGCAGCATGGTTCTCAGGAGCGGCCCCCCTCTTGGCCACTTCTGCAGGCTCCTTGTTGGCGAGGCTCACCTCGTAAAAATCTTTGGGGAGAGAGGGGCAGGCCACTGAGCTGCCTGCAGCCCTTCTCTCCTATTCCTGTCCCACCCTGCCCAAGGGCTCTACTTACCCCCCTGCTTGTGAGCACCAAGCTCCTGCAGGGCTGAGGGCCCTGGAGTGGGCTCCTCTGCAGCGCTGTGGGTGTCCGGCAGGACTCTGCCGTGGTCCTTGTCGTGCTGGTTCAGCAGCTGCATCACTAGCCCCTGCAGCTCTAGCATCTTCGCCTGGAGGAAGAGGTGCTCAGCGCCTGCCCCCCGCCCCTGCCCGTGCCCGTGCCCGTGCCCACAGCAGCGTTCTGGGCCCTACCTTCATATCCTCCTTTTCCCTTGCCATCTCTCGAACGTACTCCTCGTTCTCATGCTGCTGCTTCTTCAGCGCAGCTCTCTGATATTGGTACAGTGTGACATACTCCCCTGCAGAAAGACAGGGCTCAGACTCTGGGGTTCCCCTGACCCTACGGAGAGCTCGCCCGGCCATGCCCATCTCCTGGCTCACCAATGGTTTCTGTCTCTCCAGCCAGCTGGATACAGCGATGTTCCAGCTCATCCACTTGCTCCTTCAGATCCACCTTCTCCCGCATGAGGGCCACGAACCGGTTCTGGCGCCAAAATCACGGGGTCAGGTCTGGGCAGCAACCTGCCTGCCCCCTCCCTTCTTGGCTCAAGTCAGGAGAGACTCACTCACCTGAAGCTTCTCCATGTCCACCTGTAGGGCCCGGTAGGTTTCCCCAGACACGACGTCACCTCCAGTTCCAGGGCCTGCGGCTGCCTGGAGAGCCAAGCAGCGCACCTGCTGTTCCGTCAGCTGCCCACTCAACTGGGCCTGCTCCTCCTCAGCACTGGCCAGAGCTGAGTTGAAAGATGTCACCTGCAGGCAAAAGTGAGTGTGCTTGTGGGTGGACACAAAGGACTTACAGACAAAAGGAAGCAGAGAGGAACCCTCCAACTCGGGACCTAAGGGGATGTGCCTGTTGTTCACAGGTACATGGTGCCTGATCACTGGCTTCCAAGGAAGGGGGGTGTATCAAGAGAAATCAGAGGGCAGGAAAAGTGGGACAGAGAAGGGGCGAGGAGAGTTATGTTCACCATGGCTTCTGGGTTCTCTAGCTTCTCCGGGATGCCCAGCTTGGGCCTAGCAGCCTCCTCATCTGCTCCCTCCTTGCCAGGTGTGTCCTCTGTGTCAGGTATCTCCTTGTCAGTTGTGTCCTTGTTAGATGTGTCCTTGTCAGGTATCTGCTCCTTGCCAGGAGTATTGTCCTTGTCAGGTATCTGCTCCTTGCCAGGAGTATTGTCCTTATCAGGTATCTCCTTGCCAGGAGTGTCGTCTTTGCCAGGTATCTCCTTGCCAGGAGTATCGTCTTTGCCAGGTATCTCCTTGCCAGGAGTGTAGTCTTTGTCAGGTATCTCCTTGCCAGGAGTGTTGTCCTTATCAGGTATCTCCATGCCAGGAGTGTCGTCCTTGTCAGGTGTGTTGTCCTTGTCAGATATCTCCTTGCCAGGTGTGTCATCCTTGTCAGGTATCTCCTTGTCAGGAGTGTCCTCCACTCCATCCTTGTCAAGTCTCTCCTCCTTCTCTGCTCCCTCCTTGTCCAATCCATCTCCTGGGGGCAGCCAGAGGAGTCCTCAGACAACCCAACAAGGGAGATAGAATGGACCGCCTCCCTCACTGTGGGACCTGGGCCAGCAGCTCCCCCTAGAATCCCCAGCTGGTCTAGCGGTCCCCTCCCCCTCACTTACCCTTCCCAGGGTCAGCTATTAGGCTCAGCTGAGCCTGCAGCTGCTGGTTCTGCTGGCTGGCGGCTTCCAGGAGCTCCTAAGGAGACAGGAAAGACGGTGAGGAGGCACAGAGGCTGCCAGGTCCTCCCACTCAGGGGCCCAGCCCTCAGTAACTCCCTCACCTGGGTCTCCTGCAACTCCTGGCGGGCCCTCTCGGCCACCATCGCGCCCTGAACTTTCTCTTGCTGTAGCTGATCCACGGCCTGGGTCTGCTGCAGGAGCTCCCTGTGTAGAGTCTCCTTCTCTGAAACCAGCTGCTGGTAGGCGGCCGCATGCTGTTGGTAGGCCACCGCGTACTGCTGCACATAGATCAGGTACTGATCCCGCTCCTGCTGCAGACTCTTTGCCTCGTCATTCTTCAGTTCCACCTGCGGGAAGACCCTGGATGTGAGGGCAGGCGGTGGCCTGCTTCCAGACTCTAAGCCCATCAACAGGGTAGCCCCATCAACAGGGCAGCGGGGGCAGGGTGGGACTCTGCCACCTGCGCAGGCCCCTGGCCCCTCGCTCCGGGCCTGTCTCCCTTGCACAGAGCCCCAACAACTCCTCACCCAGCCTCACATCCCACAATCTTCTTCCCATCATTTAAACTTTAGGCCACAGATGGGAGGAAAAGCAAAGGGAGCCAACCAGCAAGCATTTGTTGCGTGCACATTAAATGCCTGACATTTTACATGCATTATCTCATTTAATCCTCAACACCTCTCTGAGAAAAGTGCTAACTTCTTTTTCTTTTGTTTGCTTGTTTTTTTTTTTTTAATTTTTTTTTTTTTGAGACAGAGCCTCACTCTGTCACCCTGGGTAGAGTGCAGTGGTATCATCATAGCTCACTGCAACCCTAAACTCCAGGGCTCAAATGATCCTCCAGCTGCGGCCTCCCAAAACGCTGTGATTACAGGGGTGAGCCACTGCGCCCAGATAGATGTAAAGTATTTGACTATCTGCCAACAGAGCCAAGACTGGAGTCCAGTCTGAATCCAAAGACCTGCCCATCAGACCATCTTCCCCTAGGGTTAGGGGCACTCAGTGCCTCTAGCTGGAATGATTATGTCTAGACCTGGGAGAAGCCCAGCGCTACCCACCTCTGAAAGTCAGAGGGCAGGAAGCAATAGTCACAGGACTGCTCTGTAGGCTTCTGGGGTCCACTGTCCCCCAGGCTGGCACTACCTTGGTCCCGGCCCGGCACCTCCCCCCCTTCTCAGATGGAGCAGTGGTTACCGTTTCCTTCAGCTCTCCCAGCTTCTCCTGTAGCTGGCCCAGCTTCTTAGCCAGCTCCATCTTCACATGCTGCTCTGACTGTAGTGCACTAGTAATTTCCATTTTGTCATTACTCTGGACAGAGAGAAGTAATCTGCAGCTGGAGACCCCAGGACTTAATGTCCACTTCCCACAGCGCAGGGACGAGTGGGAAGGAAACCCATAGGTTGGAAACCCATCCCCCCGCCACCACATACTGGAGTGGGGCCCTGGTACCATTTCACATAAGGTCTACCCTGCCCAATTTTATAGGTGGGGAAACAAAGTCCCAGAGGGCAAATGAGGGCAGGCTAGCCAAGTGGGACCACGCACCAGTTTGATAAAGCCATCCTGCAGCTCAGCCAGCTGCTTCTTAAGCTCAAGGTTCTGGGAGACCGCACGACTGATGGTGGCACGGTCATTCTGCATGGTCTCCAGAATCTTCTTGCGCTCTTCTGCCTGGTCCCCCCACATTTCAGCCTGCTGCTCCAGCACCCGCAACCGCTGCCACTGCTCCAGGTTCTGATGACTCAAACTCTCATTTTCTTGTAACTGGACATGCAGCTGTCCTTCCAGGCTTTCCAACTGCTTTTGCAGCTGCTCAGCCTCTGCCTGTAGCTGCTGCTCGGTCTCGGAGGGCCCTGCTGGAGGCTCCGGGGGTCGTGGTTCAGCTGAGAAAGGAAACGTATGATATAAAGGCCTCTGGATTCTCAAAAATCCCTCTGTTTGGTCCACAGCTCCTCTCCCCAAACCTCGGCTTCCTGGCTAATATTCCTCACCCTCATATCATGGTCAATCTTTCAAGCCATTATTGTGCTCAAGACAACTTGTGGATGGGTGACAATGGACATTCCCTCCTCTGCAAATGTGGCCACTGAGGCTCAGAGAAATTAAAAGACTTGCTTCCTCCTGGCACAGACCCCTTTCCCACTGCCACAAAGCTCTGGCATCTTCCCACCTCCAGGGGACATTCTAAGCTACCCCATAGCCGTCCCACACAATCCTCCTCCCAGGTGCCCCCAGTACCAGCTTACCTATCTGGCTCTTCAGTTCGGCCAAACTGGCCTCTAGTTCTCGAACCTGAGTCACACTGTGCTCCTTTTCCTCTTTCAATATGCGCATCTGCCCAGAGATGGGGGATAAAACCACAGAAAGAGACACTGGTAGATGGACAGACCACCATTTTCCTCTCTGTCCCTACCTCCACAAACCCAAAACACATGCCCACCTCTGCCTGCACACCCCAGCAAGCCATGGGATTCCCATTTTACAGATGCCCAGAAAGATCAAGTGACTGATCTCAGGTGGGGGTTGCAGGATCAGACCTCACCTTTTCTGACATTTCCTTCATTTTCTCCTGCCACATGGCAGTATCTCCTTTCAGAATCGCTAAATAATGGTCTCTGTCAATCTGTAATCGTTTCATCTTCTCCGTAAGCTGCAAGAACGGGCTCAGAAGTTAGGAGGGGCTGTCCCTTGTTGCTACCTGCTTCTGGCCACCTGTGGTCATCCTCCTTCCACATACCCCCCAAAGCCTCACCTCGGCCACACGTTTTTCCAGCTTCTCCCGATCATCCAAGATCTGCTGTAATTGCAGGCTGCTGTTCTGGGCTTCGGTCGGGGTAGCAAACTGGATGGTGAAAAATGAAGAGGTTAGATCCGGGGAGCTCAGGCTACTCCACAAAATGCTCCCCAGAGGGCTGGAGCTGGGCTCGATGGAAAGCCAGGGTCAGTAAAGGTTACTGCCCTCTATTATTACAACCATGTAATAACAAAAGTGTTGGCTTAGCTCTCTGGAGAAGAACAGACTCACAGACTAGCCATATAGTTGTAATCTATAGAACAATGGTTTTCAACCAGGACACTTTTTAAAAAAAAATTTTAAAAGCCACTGAGATTCTGATTCCAGAGGTCTAGAGTGGGCCCCAGTTTGTGGATTTTTAGCAATCTCTAAAGGATTCTATGGTAGGACCAGAACAAGGATCCAAATTCTCCAGCTCTGGACTAGAAGTCGCCCCCCACCCCTGCAATGGTCCCTAGAGACTATGGCTCTGGCTGGCTGGGGCTCGGACTATTCCCCGGGGCTGCAGTCTCACCTGCAGCAGCAGGAGCTCGGAAAAGTCCAGTTTTTTCTGCATTTCGTCAAACTGACGCTTCAAGGCCTCCTTCTCAGACACTAGGAAGCGAAGCTTCTCTTCCAGTTCTGAGTTCGTCTGCTTTAAGTCCTCATTATTTTTGCTGTGGCCAGAGGTAGTGTAGAAAGGAACGAACACAGTACAGAAAGGACAGTGTTAGTGATCAACTCACCACCCTTGGCATACAACCACAGAACTGTGGCACTGGAAAGGACCCCAGGAATCAAGAGTCACGGGTGGCAGGCTACAGAGAGGACCTGAGGCTACATCATGAGCCAGTGGCACAGCTGGGACTAGAGCGTGGCCCTGCCCACGTCCAAACCTGTAGAGCCACCTACCATGCTCACCTGTATCCCTCCCACCTCCCACCGCATCACCCACCATGGGCCCCCAGACCACCCACCCCACCTTCCCCCATCCTACTTGTTCTTGTATAACTCCATCTTGAGAGCATCTCGCTCTTTGGTTAACTCCTTGTTATCCTGCAAATACAGAGAGGTTAAATCAGGATCTGTCAGGCAGAAGATGTAGCTGGCACACTAATAACAGCAGCTACAGTAACTATTTCACAGTAACACTTCCTCACCCTGAATCACACCACATATTTTCAAGGCATTTCCAAGCCTGTGGGATCATTTGTTTCTAACAGACTGAATAAGGGTGGAAGAGCAGGGAAAGAGATCAAGTTTGCAGCCTGCTAACAGAGGCCCAGAGGTGTTAGATGATACTGCTGCTGCTATTAGCATTATCACCAATGTTCGACCCTTTATCGAGTGCTTCTCCAGGCACATGCTAACAGCCTCATTTAGTCCTCACAACCACCATGTGAGACAGTTACCATCGTTATCTCTGTTTTGTAAAGGAAAAGCAGAGTATTAAAAGTGCTCACCTAAGGTCACTTAGAGCTGGGATTTGAACACTCAGCTCCATCTAATTCTCTAAGCCCATTTTTCCGCCCTGGGGTGGGGGTGCAGATATGAAGGGGGAAATTAATCTTTTTGCTCATTTTTTGAATGGATGATACATCACATAGTCCAAAACTTAGAAGGTACAGAAATGAAACGTCTCCCAGCCACCCTGTTCCTCTCCCAGTGTTTTATGAATCCTTTCAGACACATTTTATGTGTATCATACGTGGCAAACACACATACACACACAGAGGCACAACCCCTCTCTCTATACAAATGGTAACATACTAAAGATATTCTTCTGTGTTTTCACAGCCCACATACCATATACCCTTCTCCTAGCACGTGGCCAAGGCCACTGCCAGTCAAGGACAGGGTAGGCACTCAGCCTCTGGGCTCTGTATTCAGTGCTCACTCACTCCCACAGCACTTGCCCAACTCATGCACGGCAGCCAACTCATCTCCAAGAAACTGCTTTTTTTTTAGAGACAAGGTCTTGCTATGCTGCCCAGGCTGGCCTCAAACTCCTGGCCTAAGTGATGCTCCCACCTTGGCCTTCCGGTAGCTGGGACTACAGGTGCCCACTGCTGCACACCCCAGGCTGCTTCGGACAATCACACAACAAAAGTAGCAAGAAATGGCCCGTGCTGCATTCTGGGCAGTAGGGCGCTCCACCCTGCAGAAGGGCCCTTCAGGCTTACTCTGCCATCTGGGAAGCTGGCCTGCCAGCCAGTGGCCAAGCAGGTGACTGGGCTCACCTTGTCCGCCTGTTTCTGTTTCGTGGAGACGGCAGACAGAGTCCGCTCTAAGTCTCCTATCCGCTGCCGAGAAGAGTGCAGGCGGCTGGCAAGATCCTCGGACTCGCCTGGAATGAGGGAGTCGAGATGGAGCCCAAGGCCTCCCCTGAAGGCCTGCCAAGGCCCCAGGCTGAAGGCTGAAGGGTGCCCAGATTCCCACCTTCTTTCTGCCTGATTGCCTGCTGAGTGTGGACCAGCGCTGAATGAAGATCTGACTTCTCAGACACTAGGATCCCTATGGTCTGAATATGAACCTTTGGGAGAAAAGCCAAACAAGTGCTGAAAGAGAGGGAAAGAAATGTTCTCTAGAGGACATGAGGGGACACCATCCAGGCCACTCACCTGGAGTTGTTCTCGTAGGGCTCCCTGTTCCTTCATCGACTTTTGCTGATATTCTTTTTTCTCCTATAGAAAGAAGGAAGAAAGATCTCTTACTTCGGGGAGGCAGAGATGGAATAGCAAAAGATGTGCCCCCAGAATGCCACCAATGCCCCAGGGCAGACCCACCCATGAGACCAGATTATCAGGAACCCTATGGGAAATGGGGGTGGGACCCCAGGGGTGAGCCTGCTCTAGGCCAGGATTGGGCAAGACAAGCCGGGGCCTCTACATCTGGGTCCTTCCCCAAACCCATCAGCCATGTCATAAGCAAAGAAATCACATTACTTTTTCCATCTGATCCATAAGTTCTTGATTCTGCTGTTGCTGTAGAGAGAGTCAAAGGAAGGTAACTGAGGTGGTCCCCCCGCCTCTATTGCCCAGACCAAGAAGGGGTAGGCAGGGGTCAGGAATGGATTTTAAAGGCATAGTTCTGGACCCTATGGGGACCATGAACTGACAAAACTGCCCTCAAGCTCCCAAGGTCAGAGAATTTGTGTCTTTGCTGGTTTCTGTTCACAGCCATAAAACTGAAAGCCTGAATCTGGATTCTCTTTAAAGAATATTAACACAAAATTCTAGAAAAGGACTTTGAGAAAGAAAGACTTCCCTTCTGCCAGCTTGTGATTTAGAAGGGTACATTCACTCAACAAATATTTACTGAGCACACACCGCAGGCCAGGTACTGTTCTTAATAAAACGGATATAGGAATGCAAAGGAGATCCTTTTACCCTGTCCTTTACATTCTAATGGGCCTTGAAATCTGATGCTCAGAGCTGGAGACCTTCCATACCCTCTAACTCTACCTCCTCAGGAAACTCAAGCACAGAGAGAGGTCACTTGTCCAAAATCAAAGACAGAGCAAATCAAGGACGAGCCAGGGAGGGAACACAGGGCTGCTGACAACCCGCCAAGCTTGAGCTCCCATGAGAGCCAACCACCCCAGGGCAGGTGTGGTGAGGACGAGCAGGGCTGTCTGGAGAAGAGAGAGTAGGCAAAGAGGGCAGCGACAGAAAGCCATGCGGCATGCTCCGTGCTCGGGGTCCCTCCAGCTGAAGCCTAGGCCCCCCAGCACCCACTCTCCCTTGGCACCAGGGGCCCCCGGCCTCTTTCTTCAGAGCCCCAAGGGGAAATTGGAGCCCAGGATGGGCAGCGTGGCATCAGGGAACCCCACTGGACTCTTACCAATTCCTCTACTTTGCTACTGAGTTGTTTGTTTGTTAGATAGCTGGAGTCCAGGGCTACCGCTAGCTCGTGGTACCGGTTCTGAGGCGCATGCAGAGAGGAGGAGTTGGAGGAGGGTTGGGGGGAGAGGTAGAGAGAGCAATCATTAGGGTTGGGGTCTGTGGGCTGTCTCAGCTGGCAGAGGGGCACCCAGCCCCCACTGTGGCAGGAGGTCAGGGGCTGGCCTGCAGGGTCACTTGGCCACAGTTCAGGGCCACTTACCTCCATTTCTTTCAGGTCAATGGACGATGAAAAGCCCGCTCCGTTGACATAGGAGGAAGACTAAAAGACATGAGGGTTCACTCAGAGACGCTCTGTCCCCTCATGGCTAAGCCCTTTGACTTCCTTTCTTTCCCATCAACTGGCAAAATTTTCTTTTCTGCCTAACTTGGACCCCTCCTCCCATCATCCTTCTGTGCCAACTTCTCAGCATTCTCATCTCCCTGCCATCCCTCCTCCCTGAGCAGCTCTCAGCCTGTGCTCCCACAGCAGGATAAATGCGTCACCGGCCCTGTGGCCCAGCTCCTGCCCCTGCACAGCTCCAAGGGGGAAGGCCCAGAGAAGAGGTGACTTGCTCAGCGTTCCCCAGGTAGTTCCACGATCCTTTCTCCCTCTCACGAACCCCTGCCTCCGTTTCCTCCTATCATATTTCCTTCCCCCTCGCCCCCCTTCTGGGCCGTAATTGCTGGGATACCTCGGACACAAGACTATTGATATGCTGAGAAAGTTGTCGCAGGCTCTCAGTCGATGAAAAAGTCCTAGGGATGGAGACAGTGGTCAGGGGTGCAGGTGGCTCAATGGGAAAGAGGGTCATGGGCAGTGGCCTGCCCTGACTCCCTCGCCTAGGGACTACTGCCCCGACAGGAGACACTCACTCGATTTTGTCCACAAGATCAGAGACATCATCAACATCATGGTCCTGTTTGGGAAGAAACATTATGGTCATTCAATTTCCAGTAAGACTCAACCAGGGCTGGGGGGTCAGCCAAGCTCATCCCAACAATCTTCATCTCTCCAAACTTCCAGACAAAGCCTGGTCTTAGCTTCCCCCATCCTAGTCCCCAGGAAGGGCACCTGGCTCTAGAACCAGGTTCCCTGTGAAAGGAGAAGAGAAGCCATGGTGGGCCTGGTCCTTAGGGAAGGAGAGTGGGACACGCATATGGGAAGGCAGCAGGCAAAGGGGGAAGAGGCACAAACCTTAAGTGTTTCCGTGCTAGTGAGCCTAGCATTAGGGGAAGGGACACTGCCAGGTGACAGGCTGTCATCAGTGGAATGACCACCAAGTGACGCAGTGTTATCACGGGAAGGGACACCACTTCCGCTGTCATCATCAGTGGAAGGGAAACCACCAGGTGACTTGGTGTCATCAGCAAATGGTGGCGCAGGGCAAGCGCGGTCTTTGGGCGCCTGTCACAGAACAGAGCAGGGATTAGGGAGCTATGCAGGAGAGAAGGCACCTTGGTGCCATGGACACAAGGGTGCAGAGCAGGCAGGACAGGTGTTGCTGCAGTTAGAGTGACAGTGACACACGCTGGGAGCCCCTCAGGGTTATGGACACAGCCTGCCCAGGCTTTGGACCACTTGGCAGCATTTCTAGGAGCCAAAGTGCAAACAAAGCAGGGGCTGCACGACCTCCTCCATTGACACACGAGGACCTTGTTCTCCCTAGAACTCAGCAAAAGATAGCACCAGACTCTGACCCACAGCAGCCACAGCAGGCGAGAGGAAGGTGTGCCAGAATCAGGAGTAAGAAAGGCACTGTTCTTCCAGAAAGCCGCTTGGTGCCTCAGCATGACCCCAACCTGGGTGCCTGCTGTGCACAGAAGTGTGGTGAGTGGTCCTTGTGGTCAATGGAGCTGCCTGTCTCTCTCTCTCTCTTTTCCCAGCCTCCCCTTTCCCTTTACCCTGCCCCAACCATAGACTGTATTTCTGATTCAGGCCTTTTTAGGAAAGAAAGTTACCCAACTAGAAGCCTCTCCCTACCCACTGGAGGTAAAAAGAGAATAAACCATACTCTCAGAGCCACTACCCCCACCCCACCTCTTAGCTTCAGAAACACCTACCCAACCAAGAGAGCACCTGAGAACCCATGGGTCAGATGTTTGCCCTATGACTCTAGGCAACGTGGAGGTCATGAGGCCTCTTTCCTGGGAAGAGCAGTTAGGGGATAATCCTCACATTTAGGACTTGAGCCATGTAAAACCTCACCCCAGCTGGTCCTGCTTGCTTGACTGCAGCCTCATCCACCCTCTCTCCAGGCTCAGGCCTAACTGTCAGCCCCAGCCCCTGGCTCTAGAGATCTTCTCGTGTCCAACAGGCCAGATGGGCAGAGAATGGAAGAGCAGCCTGACAAGAGAAGAGTGTGGGGCAGCCAAGGCCTGGTCAGGGGAGCCAGGTCTCGGGAGGAAGTGGCTGCACCTCTCTCCAGGCAAAGGGCTGCCTGCTTTCCGGACCCTTCAGCCTTGGCCTCTGAAAGCCCAAATCTACTTCCCTCCTTAGAGCAAGTGCTGCAGAGGCCGGGGGACCAAGTTTTGGGAGGACCAAGAGGTTGGGGGACCTCTTGGTGCTTCTCTGGTGCACCTCAAGTGCTGCAGAGGTTGGGGGACCAAGGCTGGGATAAGCCAAGTTGCCTCTGCATCTCTACAAGTAGACTGTGACCATGGCCCTGGAACCTAGCGTTGCCTTGACAATGGCTACAGCTGAATCTAACAGGTAAGAGCAGGGACTGAGCAGTGGGCCAGACATGAGACTTCAGGGGACCCTGGCAGGCTCTGGGTCCCTCTTGGCATCTTGGGTTCCCACTGACTTCCAGCATTAGACACAAAATGTCCCATCCCATTAAAAATGTTTTTCTCTCTCCCCCTGTTTCTGGAAATGTTATCAGCTCTACTCAGGATGCTGCAACCACAGCCCTGCACTCCTGGAGTATGAAAGTTACTTGAGAAATAGTTATTGATATAGAGAGTTTAAATACAGTAAGAAGGGAAGACAGGGATATGGGCCTTCATTTCCAGAGAAGAGGGACCTGGGCTGGGTACGGAATTTGAGAACATTACAACAGACTAATAATTTTCTCATGAAGAAACTGAGGCCCCAGATCCCTTAACCACTGAGACCACGGTCCCAGGACTCCTCCAGGCCTGTGCTTCCCTCTCCATGCTACTCAGTGTCTCCTCTGAGCCAACAAGGTGAGTCACAGAACCTGGGCAGACCTGACTGTGGGAAACAGCTGTGATGACTGAAAACTTCTCTATCTCCCTGTGCCCACCTCCCACAGGATCTGGCTCTATTTTCTCTGGCTTGGCAGAGGCCCCCAGGCAAGTCAGGTGTGGAGGAAGTGCCCACATCACATTCAGAGGTCACCTCTTAGCCCTGTGTAGCCCGATGCCCTGCCCCCACCCGGTTCCCCTGTGTCCCTGAGAGATGTTCTATGAGCTCATAATGCTGGCCATGACCTCACTGCTCCCTCTGCCTCCCCCACTCTCCATACCGATGAATCTTACCCACCTTTAACCTTCAAATTGGCCTTAAATGTCACCTCCTCCAGCCTCAAGTCCATTTGCAACCAACCTTCCCGCAGCTGAGAATGTGCGACATTCCAAGGGCTCTGCCTCCCTCTGCGTGCAATCCTACCTCCTCATCTACTTTCTCCACTGTTTAGCAAAGTGCCTTGGCTACCAAGAGCCCAGTGCATATGACTAAGTGTCCACTGGATTTTTAAAAGCAACTAGGGGCAGAATGTCCTGGTCACTCATCTGTTTGCTTAACGTCACATCCTTTACAGTTAGTTCTTCTAAAAAAATAACTTCAATTCTCACAACTATGATACAAACTCTTTCTCTCAACTGTATGTTCCCTACTCTCAAACCAAAATGAATCAAGTCAAAAAATCATAAACCTCTATGTGGTCTACTGGTTTTTTGGGGAGATGCCCAGAGGGTCAGACCTAAAGGTTTGCTGGTTTTTTAAAAAAATCTCTCCTAGTCTGATAGTACCATTCAAAAGCCCAAATCCCACACATCTGCTCCAAAAGTGATTCCCAAATTACCCTTAACGTTCAAGGTATGTCTCACCTTTACAAGATGATAAATGATAATGGGGGAAGTGAAAAAACCCAATCAGCGAAGCAGGTGAAGAAGCAGACAGACAGGCCAAGGGATTAATGGCAGCAACATAAAGTAAGCCAGAAGCAAAGTATTCCCCCAGTGAGAAAAGCCTCAGGGGCATGCACAGCCGGGAGAGAGCAAGCCAGAGAGGGGTCTCGGCATTGCCTCACCTTCCAATTGTCCAATGGGGGGAGTGCTACCCCATTGGAATGGTTAAGGTTGGACACCAGCACCTTCAGAATGTCCTGAATCTATAGGAGACGAAAAGGGAAAAATAAGGGCAGGGGAGAAAGAAGTGGCTTAGAGACAGGCAAGAAAATCAGGCGGAAGAAGAGGTGGGCTCAGGGAAACGAAAAGCCGAAGGAGGGAGATCAGGAGATCAATACCATGGCCTGCACCATCCTTCCAAAGGGCTACCTGCTGCTCTGCCAGAGGCAGAAACAAATAGAAGAAAAGTCCTCCGCGTGACACAGCTCTTAGTACGCTCATGGGGCCCTTTCTTCAGGCCCAGGATGTAGAGGAAATCTGGCAGGGCTCCAGACCCCAGCTCCATTTTAAAACCAGCCTTCCTCGTAAGGTTTCCTTGAACAAAGAGGGCTATAGCTAAAAAGTAAGTTTGAAAGACACTGATGGAAACCAACAACATCAACTTATAGAGGAGGAAACTGAGGACCAGGGGAGGGAGTAATTTTTCTGAAGTTACCCAGCAAGGTGGTAGCAAAAATGGTCTCAAAATTCAGATCTTCTCCTAATCCTAGTGCCTGGGGCTCTCTGTACCATACCCTGCTGCCGAAACAGGGAGAGCATGATGGCAAGTGGTGGTTCTCACTGGCTTCACTTCCCCTTGAGCTGGGGAAGAGGAAAATCAAATAGCAACTACCATGTATTGCATGTCTACTCTATGCCAGGCCCTGAACTAGGAATTAATATAAAAACAACAAAAAGACCTCATTCAAACTTCTATAAGTGTCAATAAAACAACATTACCCGTTTTACAGGTGTGAAAAGAGAGGTCCAAAGAGACCAGTTTACCCTAAATCATATCCCCAGCAGAGGGAGAGGGAGGATTCAAACACAGAATTCTCACCCAATACCCGTCACTTTTCCCACAATCTTAACCAGTACTCCTTACTTCCTTCTCTTAAGCCCCTATCCCCAGGGGCCTGGCCAGCCAAGACTCACATCCTCATGTGGGCAGTAACCATCAGTAGCAGTTGTCTCAGAGCTACTACCATTGTTAACGTTTTCCTTTTTCTTCTTTATATAAGAAGACGGGAGGTTGTGCTTCAGTTGATACTCCGCCAACTGTGGGAAGGAAAAGCAGTAATACTCATGAGGACCATGAACCCATACAGTCACATTCTACTTTACTGCCAGTTATTTATTTTTTACTTTACAGTTTTTACAAAAGACTCTCACTGTGAACACCATCTGATTTAATGCCACCCACAACTGTACAAGGTGTTGTAATGATCACTTGATGACTGAAATAGACTGATAACGTGGCTTTTTTTAAAAAGGCAATAATGGAATTTAAATTCAGTCTTCTGACTTCAAGCTCCCAGGTTTTGCCATGAATCTGCAGGTGCCAGGGAGCAAAACCAAAGGCAGAGGTAGAAAGCAAGCATTCAGCAGGCAAGAACTGTACATTGTGTGGTTTGGAATCAGACAAGGGGGCCCTTTCTTACACATTTGTCAGGGCTGCACACAAGTACTTCCCCAACTTTTCAATGTATCCTAATGCAGAGGATAGTGAAGGCACACCCGTAGGACAAGCCAAGCAGCATTTCAGAGAGAAGACTATTATAATCTTACAAATCTATGCAAACGCCATCCCTAAGTACATTAGTGTTTTTTCTCTCTCAAGAGAATCAGGCAAAACGGATGCTTCAGAAAGATACCCCGTGTTTATCCCGTGGCACTCAGTGAACCCCAGGTTGAGAAGGTGATTTGGGAAAGATCAAGGCTGTGAAGTTCAGTTTCCCAGGATCTGTTCTACAGAAGGTAAGTAGATCTCATGCCAGAGAGCACTGAGTGAACGTGAGGTAGAGAACTCAGGAAAAAATTTTAAAGTCTCTCTGGACAGTGGAAACCTGGGAGAAAACCAAACCAAACTCGTTCTCCCATTCCCACCCAAGAGACACTGTCAACGTTTTGAGCTTGTTGGTGAAGTGTAGGCTTTTCATACTACCAACGTTAAAGTTAAGGGAGCTGGAAACCTCTCAGTCCTAAATTCCGTAGTCCTTAGTCCCTTTCCAGTTGGAAATTTGTGCTACAGAGAAACCAGAAAGGGAGTGACAACACTTGGCGCGGTACAGGGTCGTAAGATCAAAAGCCAGGCTCTCCGCAGTAATGACAGTTCCGAGGGGGCTTGTGACGTAACTACATTCCACTCCTAGCTACCTACGCCCCAGTCTCTGCTCCGCGGTGGGGGAGGGGAGCGCACGGCCGGGACCCAGGTCCTTGGATACTGTAGCCGAGAGCCCAGGGAGGGCGGGTTTGGGGCAGCAGGAGGCGAGGGCTGAGTCCAGAGCAGGGAGCCCCGGGAGTCCCCAGTCCAAAGTCACCCTGGGGCAACTGGCGAGGGCGGGGGCTGGGCTGCCGAGGGGGCGGGGCTGTCTGAGAAGACTTTGACGAGGGGAGTCAAGGGGCGCCATGGGGAAAGCCCTGCGTGTCTCAGGAGTGGCACAGACTGTGGCCATAGTCCTGCCATGGAAGGGAGCCTCGGGCTGGGTCGGGAGCCGCGACCCGGCGCGTTTTACCTTTTTCCTGGCCCTGGCCAATTTTTGCTGTCGGTTTTCTTCCGACATCCCGTGGGGGGGAGGGTAAATATGGGATCTACAGGAACTCATCATGAGATCCCGTCAACCACTGCGAAATAGCTTCCGCTCAACCACTGCAAAATCGCTTCCGCTCGCTACCGCGCAGAAGTGCAACTGAGCCAGAACAGGCGGTACCAGGGCGATACTAGGGAAACACACATGTGGGCGTGGCCCAAATGCGCCCAGCCCATTGGTCGATTAGAAAGATGAAAGGAAAGGGGCGTGGCTAGGCAGCCGCGAGGGCCCAGAGATACTGTGGCGTCACAATGTAAGCAGTGCACGTGCGCAGTCGCTGTCCCCGCCCACTTCGGGTAGGGGCGGGGTGGGTGAGGGTGAGTGGAGCCGGGTGGGCGGGGCCGGCTCTCTCTGGGTGCGCGCGCAGCTTTCAGTACGACCGTTCATGGCCGACTTCAAAGAATTCTAGTTACCTGATGGGCCTGAGAGGCCGCTCTCCGGCCCCAGCCCTGGACCCTCCCGCGCCACTGAACCCCTCGACCCGGGGGCCTCGGACCCCAGGGCTCAGGAGGTGGGCGAGGAAAGGACAGCAGGGGGAAAGTGCATCATTTCACAGTCCCTTTCCTGCCTCTTCACAGCCCCGCCCCGACTTTGTCTCAGAAATCACCTCCAGGGAACCCAGTCCAGTCCTCCAGACGCTCCCCCTCTCAGAAACTCCCTTCCTCAAGCGTCCCTTCCCTGAATCTGGGAGTGTGTGTACCCCACTCCCCGGTTGGTCCAGCCCCGGGCACTCCTACTTCCCAGCTGCTCTTCCTCCGGCACCCCGCAGTACCCCTTTCCTCTGAGAACAGGCTCTCGTTCAACCAGCCTTTCCCCTCGGATTCCTCTCCAGGACTGAACGCGGACTTGACCGAAGTTACCGCGGGACCTTCCGATCCCCTGTGAGTATGTCTGTGCCCCCCTCCCCCGCCCTCCATCACGTAAATCACTGCTGCTCCCAGCGCTCCTCTCCATCCAAACAGCAGACCTACTCTGCCGAGAACCTCCAGGGCGTTTCTCAATCCCTTCCCTTTCTTTTTTCCTGCTCTCTGGTCTTCAAAGAAGTGCTGGCGTGGCCTGGCCAGGGCCCACCCTCCTCCTCCCCATCCCCACGCCTCCCTCCTCCTGCCTCCTCAGGTGCCTTTCCCCGTCTCCAGCGCCAGCCATCTCTCCTGCTCGCTGGTTTCTCCCCTCACCCAGCCCTGCCTTTAAACCCACAGGTCCCCTCTCAGGAAAAAGCTTGGCCTTTACACTGGCCACTCCTTTTAGCTGCCAGTAGTCTCTCCTCTTCTCTGGCAACCCACCCCAAAAACTCAGCCTCCTTCTCTCATACCCAGATGGGGTTTCCTCCGCCACCACCCTCAAGTTAGAGCCGGAAAGACTTGGTATGTGTTTGTTCATTGATTAAGCAACTGCCGGGATGCAGGTGTGTGCCAGATAGCACCTGCCCTCCAGGAACTACAAGCTGGAGGATAAACAGGCAAAAAAAAAAAATTCCAGGACAGAAAGAGCATGGTTTTGTGAGGGGGAGAAGGGAAGCTCAGACTTAGGCGTGCCAGAAGGGCCCCCCAGAGGTGGTGAGGTCAGAGGCAAGGCCTGATGGATAATTTCCATTGAGCTCAGATGACAGGCAGCAAGCCACAGTATGCCAAAAGCATCTGGCTGATTGAGCCTCTCTCTGAGAGGAGGTTGGTATCCAGTTTTTGACCTTCCAGTGGCGTCTGACTCTGTAGATCATGCCTTTCTCATCAGTGCTAATTCAGTCTTTCCGCTTTTAAAAGCAGGGCTTCATTGAGCACTTACTTTGTCCCAATCAGCTTACTTTACATACAGCATCTTGCCGAATCCTTCCGGCAACCTTAGAGGCAGACACTTTATCATCCCCATTTTACAGGTGAGGCCTCTGAGTTCCAGATGAAAGGGTGAATGACCCAAAGAACAGATTTCACACACAGGGTACGTGGGAGCAACATGGCTGGTTTATTCACCCAGGTGCGAGTGGGCTGAGTCCAAAAAGAGAGAGAGCACAGACAGGGTTTAGTGAGAGTTTTTATAAACGCAGATAGCCGACCCCCTCCCACCTGCCCTGTTCAGTTCTTTGTTTCTGGGCCAAACTGGCAGGTGAAGAATTGCTTCCTGCTGTGTGCAGTTCGCATATGGCAGAGGATGGAGGACAGAACAGCTGTTTGTAGTAAATTCTTCAAACAAGCAACTCCTATGACCCCTTTGCCCCAGTCACGTCCATCCTTCTGCTTTGGCATCGTCCTTATCAGGAGAGCTAGGGAGGGATAGCCTTCCTCTCTATCAGGGAGGAGGGGGAAGGAATGCTGGCTGCAGCTTCTGTTAGATCTACAAAGTCAGGGGCCTCCCCAGACTCCTGTGGCTGTTGTTTTACAAGCCTAAGTTTTGCATTAACCACATTCTGTCCTATACATTCTTTTCGGGTTCCCACCTGGAGCAAACCTAACACCAGGGAGATTCAGTCTCACAGTCAGGAAGTGGCAGAGGTTGTTGAACGGAGCAGTGGCACTGCAGAGCCTGAGCTCCTCTTTGGGCCTCTTTGCAGGAACATCCTCCTGACCTCCTGCCCCTGTTTTTCTTTGCCTGCTTGGCAGGCTCCTCTGCCTTCCGCTGCTCCTTAGGTAAATATGGGTGTTTGCAAGGGTTCTGCTCTCCTCTCTCCTCTGTTTTCTTGCAACACACCCCCTTCAGAGGTCTCACTCCCACACCCTCAACTCGCCCCAGTGTCCATGACTCTCCTGTCTCTCTCCCTGACCTTTCGAGGGACACTCAGAGCCACCTACAGAATATCTTTGTCTTCCCACTTGCCAAGTCTGAAACCACACTCAGCATCCTAACCAGGAGCACAAACCAGCTCCTTTTTCAGCTGCCCTCACATCATCAGTGGTACCCCAGGCTCTTGCGGTGGGCTCTGCCTCTCCTCTTAACAGCACCACGCGTGGTTGCTTTTCTTGTCATATCACTGTCCTCTCACTCACCCATTCCACCATGTGGAAACCACTCTCATTCCCTCCAACACTAGTGTTCTCTCCTGCCTTAGGGCACTTGGATATAATTGTTATACTCTATTGTTTAGGGAATAATGACAAGAAAAATAGTCTACATGTTCAGTACAGACAAAACTACACTTTTTCGCCCCGAATATTTTCAGTGTGTGGTTGGTTGATTCCATGAATGTGAAACCCACAGATAAGGAGGGCCGACTCTCTGTCCCCTGTTTCTGCAATATTTTCTTTGCACTTTTTGCCAAGCTAATGCCTACTCATCCTTCAAAGTTCAGCTTCCTTAGACAAGCCTTATACCTATCCCTAGCTCAGTCTGGTTGCCCTGTTAGACCTCCTTTAGCATGCTGTACTTCAAAGTACTTTTCAGACTTATAATTAGTTGATTAGTTATTTATCATTCATTCATTTATTTGACAAATATTTATTGAGCGCCTACTATGTGCCAGGTACTATTGTAGACAGTGTGCAATTAGCAGTGAACAAAACGAAGTCCCTCCCTCCCTGGAATTTACCCTCCAGTGATATAAAGTAGGCAATGAAAATAATATAATGAAATATATAACATGTCAGATGATATGAAATGCTGTAAAACATTAGGAAAAAGAGATAGTGAGCGATTGAGGCATTACCATTTTAGACAGGGTACTCAGGGAAGGCCTTTCTGATGAGGTGACATGTGAGTAGAGCTTAAATAGAGATACCTGGAAGAAGAACACAATGGTTAGGTATTTCTCTTTGGGGCTAGGCCACATATTCCATAGAGGCAGAAGGCCAGGCTTGGTGTCTCATTCATTGTTGTGCCCCTGGAGCCTTTGCCAGTGCCTGGCAGATGGTGCTCACTCACTATTTGTTAAGTGACTAGTTACAAACCACTGACCTAAAAATAGGAACAATGTCTCCATGGTAGACACATAGACAGTTTATCCAACATACATTTCCTGCAGATTAGCTGTGTACTAGGCACTGGCCTTTGCACCTTTTAGAGGCAGGAAGGGCAAAGATGAGTTATAGCCCTAGGGAAGGATTTTGTTAATCCAATGAGATTATAAACCCAGTGATATCACAGATTTGAGAAGGGAACCCAAGAAGGGGACCTGGAGTAGATTCTCTGGGGTGAGACTGGGGAACAGGGCAAGCCCTTTAGTTAGGATTGGGTTTGGCTGGTAGCAAAAGAAGACCCCCAAATAACAGTGGCTTAAACAGTCATCAGGGACCCAGGCCTCTATCTTGTTCCACCATGACCTCAACATGCAGCTTCTACCTTGTCATCCAAGATAGCCTGGATGACAAGCTCCAGCATTGCATCCACATTCCGGCCAGCAGGAAGGAGGAAGGCCAGGGGAAAGGACGACTTCTCCCTGGAAAGACAGTTCCACATGTTGCATGCGTCATTTGTGATTAAGTGCTGCTTGCCAGAACGTAGTCATAGGGCCACATCTACTTCCAAGGGAAGCTGGGAAATGAACTCTCATTCTGGAGGTGGGGTGGGTACTACCAAGCAGAAGTGGGGAGTGGATGTTGGGGGACAACACATAGGCTCTGAATTATTTACTTGTCAGTCCGGCTGATGACTTTTCTCCCACTCAGCGACCATCTCCCAAGTCTGGCCAGGCTGATGGGACTAGCGAGGAGTCTGTGCACCTTGACATTCAGAAACTGAGGGAGAAGAAGGACATGCTGGACAAGGAGATCTCCCAGTTAATATCTGAGTAAGCCTCACAGTTCCTCAGTGTGGTTAATATAACTTGTTAGTGCCCAGTGGCTGACACCCAGTCGCACAAGCTTAGCATAAAAACAGAGCAATGCCTTTGGGTTCAGTTGTCTCAGCAGCCTCTCTGGACAGGAGCTGGGAACTGGAAAGCTGCTGAGAATGGAGGCTGTCATTCTCCCAGGCTCCCCCAGAGCTGCATTCTCTGTTTCTGCTTCCATTGGTGCAGACACCATTGTCTCTGCAGGTGGGGTTTTCCATGTGTAGGGGAAGGGAAGCTGGCTCTCCCTCAGCTCCTAGAGTTCCCCCTCAGTCCAGCCACAGGCAGAGACTGAGCAGCCTTGGAATGTGCATTTCACACCTGAGGGACTTTGCCTGACTGATTGGATCACATGCCCATCTGTGAGTCCCTCGGCTGTGGCCAGGGTCACATAATAGCAATGTGGCTATGGACTCACCTCACCCCACTGTCCCAGGGGACAGGGCACATTTTCCAGGAGTGAGAGCTGGGCAGATCCCCTGCCCTGCTTAAGCTTCATGAGGGCATGGTCTGTCTTGTCATCACTATATCCGCAGTGCCTGGCACCGAGTAGGCCCTTAGTGAACGTTTATTAAACACATGGCTCATTACTGTCTGACCAAGGGGTCCTCACTGCTTTCTTAACAGTGCTATCTCTCCCTCTGTCCCCACCACTCACCACAGAGGCTACCGTGTGGATGAACTGGAGGACCACATCACCCGGCTCCATGAGTACAATGACATCAAGGACGTAGGACAGATGCTGCTGGGCAAGCTAGGTGAGCAGCAGGACTCCAGAGGAGCAAGCAGGGTTCGGGGCCATCCCTTCCCCTAGGAGTGCTAGGTTTTTCTCCTTTACCAGCTAGGTTTTTCTCCTTTACCAGCTTTCCCCCCATTCTAAGCTGCCCCACTCCTGGAATGCCCCAGCCCCTCTTCTTACCAGCCTCTGGTCTCCCTGGCCACCCAGCAAAGCAGCTGTACAGCTCTTACCTGAGTTCCTGGGTTTTTTCCTTAAATACAGAGCCTGCTTTGGAGCTGCAGGCAGGTTAGAGCAGGGCTCGCCCACCTGCTAGACTAAGCACTCAGGGTCCCAGTCTTCCAGGGCCTACTCAGAGTGATTGAGATACCATCTGTGCCTCAGGTGGCGGATTTGCAAAAGAGGCAGCAAGTGCAAGGGCAACTTTTTGTGGTTTAAATGATACTTTGCTCTTCTTGAACAAAATCTAGCTATCCACAGGGCTTTAGCCAAGGCACAGACACCTGTGTCTGGGCTGGCTAGGATAGCCCACCTTGGAGATAAAGAAATGTACAGATGGGTGTGGTGGCTCACGCCTGTAATCCTAGCACTCTGGGAGGCCGAGGCGGGCAGATCGCTCTAGGTCAGGAGTTTGAAACCAGTCTGAACAAGAGCAAGACCCTGTCTCTACTAAAAATAGAAAGAAATTAATTGGCCAACTAAAGATATACAGAAAAAATTAGCCGGGCATGGTGGCACCTGCCTGTAGTCCCAGCTACTTGGTAGGCTGAGGCAGAAGGATGGCTTGAGCCTAGGAGTTGGAGGTTGCTGTGAGCTAGGCTAATGCCACGGCACCCACTCTGGGCTGGGCAACAAAGCGAGACTGTGTCTCAAAAAAAAAAAAAAGAAAAAGAAGAAATGTGCAGATGGCCTCGTACAAACCCTTCAGTCCCAGCTCAGGTCTGGGCACCCTGTGCGATAGTGTTCAGAGCTGGGGCTGTCTGTCCAGTTGCTGCCTGAGTTTTGGTACTTGTTGCAGAAATCAGCGTCCAGGATTCCACAGCAGGGAAGGCTTTTCTGGAAGGAGAAGACAGGAGGGAATATAGGTGGATGAAGAGAGGAAGGTGATCAAGGACCAAGAAGGAAGGAATGTGAGGGGAGTGCAGCCCAGTGGTTAAGAGCATAAGCTCTCATTAGATACAACCACCTTGAGACCTGTGACTTCAGGTATATGACCTGGAGCAGGGGCCTGTCCCTTGTTTATTCTGTGGATATTTATTGAGTACCTGCTCTGTGCCAGGCACCCTACAGGGTGCTAGGAATACTTTGATCAACCAGGCACTTGAAGATCTCTGTTCTCACGTGGCTTATGTTTTAGTGTTGGGGTTGAGGCAACGGTTAGTAAGTAAATGGACACAGAAAATTAATTAGAAACTGTGTTCAGTGCCATGAAGGAGACAAAGGGCAGAGGTTGGGGGATACTGAGACATGAATAGGGTGTGGGTGGGGGGGAGGTAAGGTGGTCAGGGGAGACCTCTGAGGAGAACCCTTCCCAGGGGAGAAAAGGACATGTCTTTGCAGGAGAACAGAAGAGGAACAGCATCACAGGGACTGTAGACGGGCAAGTGCTGGCACATGGGCCATACTGAGTCCAGGGTTTTCAGCAGGCATGGGTTATACCATCAATTTATATTTTAAGGGCTGGGCAAAGTGGCTCACAGCTGTCATTCTAGCACTTCGGGAGGCTGAGGTAGGAGGATCACTTGAGGCTAGGAGTTGGAGACCAGCCTAGGCAATAGTGAAACCCCTGTCTCTACAAAAACTAACAAAATTAGTTAGTTGGTGTGGTGGCTGTGCCTGTAGTCCCAGCTATTCAAGAGGCTGAGGCAGGAGGATCACTTGAGCCCAGGAGTTTGAGGCTGCAGTAAACTATGGTGATGACACTGTACTCTAGCTCAGGGCAACAGAGCAAGATCCTGTCTCAAAAACAAAATTTACATTTTAGGCAGATAACACTAGCTGCTCTGTGTGGAGAATAGATTCAAGAGGAGCTCTGTTTCATTCCTCTGGAAGATGGGGTGAGGGCTTAAGGAGTATTCATAGGCCAGGTGTTGAATACAGTGCCCCGAGCATGGAGGAGCCCAGGTGTGGGCTGTTAGCATGGGGTGGCCAGGCAGAGCCCCTAGGGAGCACCTGGAAGAAGTAACAGGGAGGTTACCTTGGCCGATTAGGTGAGGTGCAGGTGTGGGCACTGGCTTGAAGGCAGAGAGATGTTGGTCCTTGGTGAGTCAGGGCAGTGACACTGGCCCAGGACTTTGGTATACTCCCTCTGAACATTCATCCTTCCTTCCTTTCAGCTGTGATTCGAGGTGTCACCACCAAAGAATTGTATCCAGAATTTGGTCTGGACATGAATGACTGATCAGAGGCTTACAGCCCCTTGTCCGTGGCCCAGAGGGGCAGACGGGTATGGACATGAGAAGCCATGAGAGTCCAACCAGCAAACATACAGGGTTTCTAGCAAGAAAATGCCAGAAGCTCTTTTCCAGAGAGCCCAACCTCCCACCTAGAGAAGAAGGGGGCAGAGAGAAAGGGATGTTCCCAGCTCCAAGATTCCTGAAATGTCCCAGCAAGACCCATGCAGGGATGTGTGTATCCTGTTTGTCAATAAACATGTCTGTATACTGATTCTGTCTTCTCTGATTGCCCCAGTCTTAGCCGGAGAAAGCCTGCCTGGGATTACAGGTTTACACGTGCCAAGCACTGTGCTAAGTACTTTACATCCATCATGTCTGATGCTTAACACCGTCCTACAAGGAATCAGTATCACTGTCCCTGTCTTACAGACAAAGATATTGAGGCTCAGAGAGGCAAAGTGACTTGCCCAAGGTCACGCACGGCAATAAGTGGCAGCGCAGGGATTTGAGTCCAAGGCTGGCTCTTAAGGTTGTGCTTTGCATACTGCCTTTGTGGGTCGAGAAGAAGCAGTTGTGAGCTGAGAGTGAACAACGGTGACATTGGGAAGAATTCCTCCCTTGGAAGTCAGTGTGTGGAACAAGGGTTCCTGGGTCCAGTTATAATTCTCAGCCAAGCATGGGTGAACTGTCACCCTTTCTTCATTGTGTGTTACCATCATGGATAATCAGCACAGCAGAAGAGCAGCCAAGCAATCCAGAACGGCGGCATTGCATGCTGAGCTGGCCTGCTGGGCATTGCATGCTGAGCTGGCCTGCTGGGCCAGCTCAGCGCTCTCAGTCTGCCAGCTGCCCTCTGGCCCTGTCCCTGCTGAGTGGGATGGCAGTGCTTAGGGACAGTCTGTTGGGAGGTGAAGGAAGTATAGTTTCTAAAAAACCAGCCATGCAAGTTCGGCCTGGGTTTGAGTCCCAGCTCCGCCCACTTCTGAGCTGTGTGACCACGGGCAACTGACTTAGCCTCTGTGAAGTGCCAATAGTAGCAGCACTGTGTTCATCAGGGCAGTGGCAAGGAGCCGCCTCAGCAAACGGCCCCCAAGTCTCGTGGCTGAACACGATAAAGGTCTATTTGTCTCAAGTCTGATGAGGGTCTGGTAGCTCTGCTCTGTTTTGTAGCTACAAGGCCAGAACATGTGGCCACCAGAGTCACCACGGCAGGGGAAAAGAGAGAAACACATCAACTCCACACTGACTACCCCAAATCTGGCAGACATTACTCCTGCTACAACTAGCCATGTGGCCCAAACTGCCCCTGAGGGAGGCTGGGAAATGAAGGTGAGCACATGAATATTTGATGGGGAACAACTGTCCCCGCCACAAGGACCCCCCCTCCAAAGGGGGAGCGCCTGCGTAGGACTTAGCTACTAGGACTTGGCTGGACAGCAGCCTGTTCCCCCAGCGACCCACACCCATGTTCTGGCTCCCTGCCAGACCTCAGACAGTATCTGCCCTTCTAGATTCACCTAAAAAGCCTCTGGGACACTCGCCCCAGGCAGCAGGCATTCTCATTTCTGGGCTTTCCTTCCCATTTCTTATACTTTATACTTTCACATCATAATGTCAAAAGTCTTTCACAACCACCTTATGAGGCAGGTTCCATTATTGTTCCCATTTTGCACATGAGTAAACTGAGGTTCAGAGAGGGGAAGCAACCTGGCAAAGGTCACACAGTGAATCAGCGGCTGAGCTGGGACCACAGCCCAGGTCTGCCTGGCTCCTGACCCAGATTCACACTATGAGGATTTGCACCAGACTCTTATCACACTGGATGCTCTGAGTACGAGACTGTCATTTTCATGTCCCACCTGTGCTTCATCTATGCTCAGAATTTGCCTAATTGAATGTGGCTCCGGCCCTGTTCCCTTCGGTCTTGGGTGGGAGCTAGCAAGCTAACTGGGGGTGGAACCAGGCCTCTGAGGGACTCCGAGACTCATGCTTCTTAGGTCCCACCCCGCTGTCACCTTGCCCAAGCCAGTGAGTGCCTCACCTGGACCACACTGTTATGGTGGAGGAGGAGGGGAGGCCGGCATCCAGGCTCAGAGTGGGTGGAGCCCAGGACAAGTGGTCCCTTCCTGGAGGTTCCCCTGCCTCACCCCATTCCCCCATGTGGCGAGATGGCCTATCTTCCTCTTCCCACACAGAGTCTCCCAGTGCTAGGCGCTGGGGAGCCAGTCTCTGGGGCTCTGCGACACAGTGCTCACCAGCCAGAGGAAGTCAAAGGACTAAGCACAGTTTGACAAAGGGCTGTCATGGGCTTACAGAAGAGCATATGGACAGCACCAGACTGCTTTGTGACACTGCGAAACTTCCCAGTAGGAGGGACGCCGATGCCTCTACAGGAGTTGGCCAGACGAGAGCACCCCGGGCGAGGAAACAGCATTTGCAAAGGCCTGGAGGCCTGGAGGCCTGGAGGTGGAGAACTTAGCCGGCCCAGGACACACAGGGATTCAGTCTGCTTGAGGAGTGATCAGGGTGGTGATTTGCTGGCTGCGTCCACTTGGATTCTCGGTGCAGGAGGAGAGCTTCACCCAAACACAATCTTAACCGACTCTGCACTTTGGGCCAGTCTTGAGCACCCAAAGGGGATATACTTGGAAGTGAAGCATCACCTGGGTCCAGTCCTCTGTGCGATCAGCTCTCCCAGGTGTCATAGTGGGAACGGCCGCAGGGGGGCAGCATCCGCTCAGAGATGCGCCCAACAGCCCCAGAAAGCCAGCCCCGGGAGGGCCTTGTTGAGAAGGTCCCCACCCGCCAGGCCACTGACTGAATGCCAGGTCCTAGCGCCCCACACAGCAGAGGGCGTTCTCTCTGGCGGCCGGCCTCGTCTGAAGGGACGGGGCAGCGAGATGTGGCTTTCTCAGGGCGTGGCCAGACGGTGCGGGAGAGCAGGCCACAGAGGCCAGCTCTGACACGGAGTGTGCACACGCTGAGTTTGTTTGATCATATCCGGTTAAACCCTACTAAGAAATATTTATCGTCGGCACCTACGGAGTTCAAAACACTAACACAATACAGCCTGCGTTCTCATCCTGGGGACCGAAAGGGGTCATTTCTGGGCAACCTGACATCACAGAGGCAGTGTGACCAACTCCAGCTTTGCTCAGAAGGGGACGCTTTGGGGAAAGAGGGAGGGAAGCCCAGGCCAGGGGCCTAGTGCCCCCCCAACCCTGATGCCCTGAAGGCCTTGTGAGGAAAGCTGCAGGTTGCCAGTCAGGTGGACGGGACTGAGAATGAGGTGAAAGGTGACGATTACAAGTCCAAACCAGTTATAAACCAAAGGTTTCACGAGAGAAGGGATTGGTGGCCGCAGTAACCAACACTTAGGCAATTCTGTGGGTCAGACAGGGCGCTGAGCACCTACCTCACCTGCAATATCCCTGTCCCCAGACTGAGCAGACTGAGGCTCTGGGGGCCGTGGCACTCACCCAGGGCCACAGGTCTGATACAGAGCGGCGCTGGCTGACTCTGGAGCCTGGCAGAGTAACCATGGGGTGCTGTCCTTCTTCCCAGCTCAGGCTCTTGAGTCTCCCATCCAAGGTCATGCATTACTAGAAGGAGAAGCAGAACTTGCATCCGGAACTCTCTGAACCCTTAAGCCCAAGGTCTTAACCACAAATCTCTGCTGTGCTTCTTATAATTTGTATAGGCCCAAGGCCCTGACCTAGTGGCCAGGTCAGTGGCCAGAAGTGAGCAGTCCCTGCCCTGGGCTCAGCCTTGGCCCCTCCATCCTGATTCCTGTAAGCACACTGCGCTGCATAGCTCCCTTCCCTACGAGTTTGTCATTCCCAACACCAGGGACTCAGAACAGGGGCAAAGCCCCTCCTGACCTTTAACTCTCTCAGCCTCCCCTGTGCATCCCAGAATCCCAAAAGGTCTCAGCTGGGATAATAATTGTAGCGCAGCGGTTAACCCTTGGAGGACACTCTCTGTGCCAGGCCCTGAATCTGATGCTGGCCTGCCTGTTACATGTATTCCTAATGTCAGCCCTAAGAGGTAAGTAGAGTTATCCCCATTTTCCAAATGGAGCAAATGAAGCTCAGAGAGGTTAAGTCACTTCCCAAGAAAACACAGCTAAGTAGCAAACTCTGAGGTTGAAGGGGTTCCAAAGACATGCTCTTTATTTTATTTTGTTTTTTTGAGACAGAAGTTTGCTCTGTTGCCCAGGCTAGAATGCCATGGTGTCAGCCTAGCTCACAGTAACCTCAAGCTCCTGGGCTCGAGCGATCCTCCTGCCTCAGCCTCCTCACTTCCTGGAACTACAGGTGTATGCCACCACACCCAACTAATCTTTTCTGTTTTTAGTAGAGACGGGGGTCTTGCTCTTGCTCAGGCTGGTCTCAAACTCCTGACCTCAAGTGATCCTCCTGCTTCAGCCTCCCAGAGTGCTAGGATTACAGGCGTGAGCCACTGTGCCTGGCCCAAAGACATGTTCTTTAAAGACCAGGAGCAAAGCTCTGAGTATCACAAGTATCTAAGAGAGCTTTTAGAAATAAAGTTTGGGTCCCCAACCTCTAGAAATCCTGATTTTACAGATCCAAAAATGTATTCTTTTTAAGCAAGCTCCCCAGGTGTTCTTGATTTCTTAAATCTCTGGGCCATCTTCCTTGGTGGTTGATGAAATTACTTCTAACCACCAGTAATTAACATCCTATCAAATCCAGGCCCAAAACCAGCCCATCTTCAAACACATTTACAACCCACTTGACCCTAAGAGCCAGCCTTGGTCAGCACTAGATCAAACCAGTTGTGATTTTATCTGGCTTCTCCCCAGAGCCATCTCACAGGCCCTGGCACTTGTCAGCTCCATTTGTTCTTAGAGTTGGCTTGCTCCTCCACCCTCCACCCTGGCACCAGCAAACCTGCCCGGCTGGTTCGCCAGGGAGGAGCTAGGCCTGTTTTGCCATCTTAGGGCCCTTCCTGATTCTGATTTATTTATTTATTTATTTATTATTTATTTATTTATTTATTTATTTATTTATTTATTTATTTAGAGGCAGAGTCTCACTTTGTCACCCAGGCTAGAGTGAGTGCCGTGGCATCAGCCTAGCTCACAGCAACCTCAAACTCCTGGGCTCAAGCGATCCTGCCTCAGCCTCCCAAGTAGCTGGGACTACAGGCATGCGCCACCATGCCCAGCTAATTTTTTCTATATATATGTTAGTTGGCCAATTAATTTCTTTCTATTTTTAGTAGAGATGGGGTCTCGCTCTTGCTCAGGCTGATTTTGAACTCCTGACCTCAAGCTATCCTCCCGCCTTGGCCTCCCAGAGTGTTAGGATTACAGGCGTGAGTGGCCCCTGATTCTGATCTTTTTTTTTTTGAG
>VSMD01058478.1:0-119005 GCA_008750895.1 Mirza zaza | reverse complement strand
TGGCTCACTGCGGGTCAGGGCAGGTTGCTTAGCCTCTGACGGCAGTTCCCGTATCCCCACAACAGAGCGATTCCTCTGAGCACACCGGGGATTACGTGCAACAATAATTTCATGAAATTTAATAACACGTTGAAGAAAAAGTCACATAGGAAGTGGAACAGAGTCTACATGGGCGGTCCCCTGACGATCTGTGACCCACGGGCCGCTGAGAGAATGAGTTCTGACGGCACAGATGCAGCATGTGAGAATCGCCAGGAACAATTCTTTGTTTACTCCTTTTGCTCTTCACAATTAGGTAAAGGTAGCGGAGCCGGCAGTGGGACCTGGAGTTTCCTTACGGTGACACAGAGCCTCAGAGGTGGCAGGCATCTTGCCTGAGGCCACGCAGCTGGGTGGCATGACCCCCGGGATGAGCGTGCCAGCCTGCGAGCCCCTGGCCTTGACCCCGGCTGCGTCAGAGCCCCGGGCCAGCGACGGGCCGGACGAACCCACTCACATCCTGCTCTAGGATGCTAAATACAGCTTCTAATTCTGACGCTTTGTGTTTCTTGATCACAAAACCCCATTAACTCAGCACGCCTAGCAAATACTCACATGTGAGACAGATGTGGTTATTGTTAAGCTGCACTTTAAACCATTATGTGTGGGGAGATGTATTTTTGGACACTGACTTTAATTGTGCACCTGCGAGTCACTCCCTGGCAGGTCCAGATCTCGCTATCAAAGCAGCAACTTCACAGTCTACAAACAGGTACGGAGATTGATTGTGAGAGGACATCAGAGTAAATATTTAATGCCACCAAGGAAAGAATATCCCCATAAACACAAATAGCACCAGCCTGATTCCCAAGCACCCCCAATTTTCACCCTGACCCAAGGCAGGAAGACATGTCCCCAAGGGAAGCTTGGTCTCTCCCCAGGGTAAGGGTACAGGAGACTGGAAAGATGACCGGGAGTGAGGACGACCCCGTGGCCTCTCCCTGCGGGTGACTCGCCCGTCTACCGAGGGGCCTGCTGTGTGGCCCAGCAAAGGCAGGGCGGTGACGCCACCCGCACGTAGGCCAGGCTCTGCGCACATCCCCTGTGTGCCTGCCCTGTTGCAGGCGCTGTTCTGGCACCAGGGGACGGGCGTGGAGGAGAGGCAGGCCCATCCGACACGGGGCTCACCGTCCAGGAGGGGGCGGGCAGTTCCCAAGGAGATAAGCAAACGAGCATCCGAGCATCCGAAGAGGGACAGCGCCACGCAGGGACTAAGACGTCCCCTGTCGCCCAGGGCCAAGCGGGGATTTTATTCAAAGAGCAACTGGAAGCTACGAGAGCCTTTCCACAGAGGAACGAGACGATCCAGTGAATGTCTTAAAATTATAAACCACCTAATCCCACCACTCAACGAACCCTGTGAGCACTCGGGACTCTGATTTTTCTGATGAGGCAACGGAGCCTCAGAGAGGTGAGATTACAGTTCCAAAGGCCCCAAATCTACAAACATCCGGGCCAAGGCTTGAACTTGGCATACCTGGCTGCGGCGTCTCACGGCCACACTCTGCCTGTCACTCTGCCTCTGGAATTCCCAACCGGAGGGACGCAAACACCACCCCAGGCCCCACCTCCACAGGGCCTTGACACAAACATGTCCTCTTTTTAAAGGACAACTTGAGTTCTAGAGAGAGCATCTAAGGCACGAGATGACAGCCACCCTACTTAACACACAAATGGTCCACACTGGCCAGTGTGGGCCCAGCCCTGCTCCACCCTGACAGTTACTGACTCAGAGGACTGGAGCCCATTCCGGGTGCTGGAGGCAGCTCCTGTTCAAACTGTGAGAGTTCCACATGCTCATCCTCTCATAACACACAAGGGAGTTTTTGCAATTTCCAGTTGTACACATCCAAATGTTTCTTAATAGTTTTTTTTTTACCGAGTATTTCTAAGTCAACCTTTGGATTCCATTATAGCTCTGGGAACGTTCTACTTGAAATCTTCTGAACTGAAAAGTGGTGAAGGTCGAGCAGTTGGAAAGTCTGTTTGATGTGGTCCATTCCAGCAGGGGTGGGTGGCAGAGCAGAAGCGTGGGGTCAGAGCTTGGCGCAGACGCCCCCTGCGCCCATGAACTCCCTGGGAAGGGGCCTCGTCCACCCTTGTCCGGCTCCCAGCACGGTGGCTGCCCCATCACGTTTGCAGCCACCGCTGGGCAATGAGGGTCCACTCTGCCACTCAGAAGCCTTGAGTGCAGCCTGGACAGCCCCTGCTGGGACGGAAGGGCCACCTCCCTGCCTAGACAGAGACGATGCATGTGCCACTCACAGTTCCACAGCGGCTGGGGAAGAAAACTAAAACACTGCGCCATTAGAGAACCACACGGGACAGGGCAGATGAAACGCCACGTGGAGCAGGGCTGGGTCAGCGGGAGCAGGGGCAGGAGGAAAGGGAGGCGAGGACAGGGGGGCACAATAATGCCCCTCCCCAAAGACAGCCACTTCTCGTCCCTGGAACCTGTGCATGCATTAGGTTACACAGCAAAGAGGAACGAACGCTGCAGATGGAATTACACTTGCTCCACATAGGGGGATGGACCTAGGTTACCCGATGTAACCTCAAGGACCCTCAACGGTGGGAGATGGAATTGAAAGAACCAGAGAGCTGGTGACATGGGGGGACTCAACCTGCCATTGCTGGCTATGAAGAAGGAAAGAACCACAAGCAAGGAATGGGGCGGCCTCTAGAAGCTGGAAAAGTGACAGAAACAGATTCTCCCCGGAGCCTCCAAAAAGGAACATAGCCCTGCTGACATCTCAATTAGCCCACCGAGACGTCTATCCTCCAGGACTGAAAGAGAATAAATCTGTGCTGTTGAAAGGTCCGAGTGTATGATAAGTTGTTACAGCATTAGCGGAAAAAATTACACACAGATCAGACGGGGTTTGTCATTGCTTGGGCACGGTGGGTGGCAGGGGGCTGCAGGCAGGGGGAGGGAGTCAGGAGTCGGGACTTGCATGAAGTGTTGTGTGTGGGGAGGAGCTCACCTTCCCAGAGCAAGACCTTGGGTTTGGGACTGACAGAGGGGAGACCTGACAGCAGCAAGGGCCAGGGTCATGGTGGCCCTCAAGCTTCAGGGACAGAGGTCAGGCATGTGCACGGCCCCAGGAGCCACTAAGGGTCTGACCTGGGGGACCCAATGGAGGAGCCTCAGGACAGCCTAGAGGAGGTGTGTGTGGCAGAGGAGACGCACTGGCCCAGAGGCAAGGAACACAAATACCACTGTGCCATGCCTCTGCCCCACCCATGCCCACAGGCGTTTCTCGTTCTGCTCCTGCCTTTCCAGAAAGAGGGTCTGTGGAGGGGACATGCTTGAGAAGCAGAGGTGGCAGACCCACCTGGGCCCAGGTACAGGAGGGCTCACTTTGACTCTGACCTTTGGAGCGGACACTTCCTCGCCGAGTCTCAGCGCTCTCTCTGTAAAGCGAGGACTGCTCAGCAACGCCGCCCCTTGCTATGAGAATCAGGACCAGTGCATCTTAAATCCTGTGCGTGGAGCCTGGCCCACGCTCGAGGAACCAGGGCCACGTCTGAGCAATGGGCAACGCGGCCAGAACCCTCCCGGGCCGGTACCTGGATGTTGAGTCTCCCCCGATGCGCTCCCAGGCCGTAGCGCTTCGCCGTGGAGGCGTGGAGCTGGAAGTCTGTGATTTTCAGGGTTTCCAGACCAAGCGGTGGGCAACCTGGAAAGGACAATGCTCGTGAGAAACAAGGACAGACGCTGAAAGAAATGAGTTTCTGGTTTTCTAAGTCTGGCCATGTGCCTCCCTGTTCTCCCCTGAACGGCAGGCCCCACCCCTGCAGGATCCAGCTGCTAACGTTAGGCCGATTTTCTTTCTGGTCGGCGTTTGCCTTATGGGTATTTTTGCGCTGACGTCCGCTCTCTGGTGCTGCCCATGCTACTGTCTGAGGCTGTTTCCAATTAAGGGTCCTTCCACAGTGTGACTCAGTCAGGGAGCCTCATTGGTTGGAAATTTCCAAACAATCCCATGGTCGACCTCCGCAAATTAATCAGAACTTGTTGATTTTGCTTCGGCAACTCTGGCCCTTGTGTACGCTAATGAGCGGAGCAGTATGAATAGAAAAAAATCCATCTATTGTCTTCCGTTTTCGGCGAAACTGATAACACTGAGAACAGCTGTAAACGCCAGCGCTCGGCAGGGCCCTGATGGTCCTGGCCCGGGCCATTGTCCCCTCCCCGCAGATGACAGCGCTCACAGCAGCAGGCCAGGACTCGGGCCTCCCGACCCCTGGGCTGCCGCTCTCACTCGCCACCCCTGCCGTGGCGCTACCGTCTCAAAGGCATGCTGCCTCCTCAACACCTGACCTTAGAGAAGGAAACACAAACTCCGGAGTAGAAGCGAACAGAATCTATTTCTACTGGAAAATCAGAATCCCCCAACGTACCGGAGGCAAATTCACACGGCCGTGTGGGTCACTGCTGAGGGGAAGTGCCCCAGAGATCCCAAGGGCACCCCAGGGGATGTGAACTGTCTCTCCATCCAGGACAACCCCCAAGGGACTGGGAGTTTCAAACTCTGGCAGGGAACGAGGCCCTGGTCCTGTTCCTCCACGCCCCGGTGCTCGGTGAAGATCCACGACATGTGGAAAGTGTCCCCATCCACCAGGTCCTTCCTTCTCAGCAGGTGACACGCCGGTGGTGCGTTTCCTGTACTCATCCAACCAAGCAACCTCGTGTACATCATTTATATCAGGGGTCCTCAAACTTTTTAAACAGGGGGCCAGTTCACTGTCCCTCAGACCGGTGGAGAGTGCCCACTGTGGGCCCGGGACGAGTTGCCTGCTAAGCAGGACAGGCAGCGGCGACAAAAACACCCGGAGGGCCGGATGAATGTGCTAGGTGGCCCTCGGGCCATAGTTTGAGGACACCTGATTTATATAGTCAGTGGGGGAGATACAGACAGATGCACAGCCGGCCTGCCAGATAGACGGGCAGACACATACGTATTATCTACTAGCTCAATAAAGCAACAACAATCGCTACTCAAAGCATTTCTTCCAGGAAAAGAGAACACCTCACAAGAAAGTGCCCATCAGCGAGGTGTCTCGTGGACACACGCCCAACAGCCACTCACAAGTCCAGCGCCTGCCCCTCCAGGGACTCGACCGTCACATGCACCCAGCGAGAGTGGAGGTTTCCCCAGCTGCAGCGCTGGCAGCCGCCACATCTGACCGACAGCCAGTCTTGTCCACTCCTGTGATGACGTCATAGCAAAGCCAGAAGCCCCGCCCCCTGCACCCCGCAGACAACGCCTTTGGTGGGGGCCCAGATAAACACACGGGGCTCGACCTGCCCGCACATGTGGGCGGACAGTGAACCGACACTCTGACCCTGGGATTCTCCCCCATTAGAAGACGCTATCTTTAGGGTTTTATTTTCTCTGGACGCCTTCTTCATAGCGCACGCCATTTACAGAGAAGCTAGAGACGCAGCCACGCAGAGAAAACACAACGTCCTTGAAAGGCAAAGAAGAAGTCACCGACCCACGTGGGTTAGTGAGGGCCCTTTGGTGGCAAGACACCAACTGTGGCCAGCTGGGGCAGGAAGGGGACTCCCTGGAGGGCAGGCAGGAGGATCATAGGAGGACGGAGGCCCCGACACAGGACAGGTGCAGGCAGACAGGCCAACAGAGCTCCACCACACCCTGCGAGGAACGACTGACTCCAGTGGCATTCTCCTGCCCACACCATGCTTCTCAGAGCCCCCGCTCAACCTCTCGTTCGCCTCTGCAAGGGCCCGACTCACCTGTCACCTGTCTGCCCACTGGAAACCCGGCTGCCTTGGAAAAGCAAGGTGGATAGATACAGGGACACCAAGTTCACAACCACAGCGATGCCTGGGGCAGGCGTCTGCAGCTGAGTGTCCCATGCCGAGGGCAGATGTGGCCGAGTGCAGGCCATGCCCAGCTTTGGGGACATCGGCTCTGCAGCCACTCCCTTGGGGGCTGGCTGACACCAAGAGGTCAGCACCTCCATCCCCACTTCCTCTCCGCCCATCCTCTCCTTGCATTTTGCATTCTGTGCACTGGCTTCTGTCTCTGTTCGCGTGGCCCTGGGTACTCAGGGCCATTTCAGACCCCTCGGCCTATTCCCGGTCTCCTCTATACGGGCCCTGAGTCTGCTCACCGGCTACTCCCTGCCCCTGCACCAGCTCCTGCCTGGTGTCCATGACACGGTGTTTTCCTATTTCTTCTCTTCTTCTCAGACCAGACCGTCCCTCCTGGGTTGGACTTTTCTTCCTGCCACCCTGAGGGGGGGACTGTCACCCACAGACTTGCTCCCTAAGAGAAACCTCCCTCCTCTTCCCTTTAACAATCCACCTTGGGCGACCATGCCTCGCACATGAGATGTCATGGGTACCACCCATGCTAGCGGGAGTCAAATCATGTGCATAGCGTTTAAGCATGGGGCCCCACTGGTGAGCTGGTTTGGAGACCGACCTGTCCGTGCCACGCAGACTCCAGAAGCCTCGGTGCTCATGCCAGCTGTAGCGTGAACACTGCAGCTACTCAGCCTGTGACCTGCAGCGAAGCAAACGGCCCAAGCTCCACCCTCTGCTGCTGAAGACTCTCTTCAAGGCTGCAGCTACTTCCTCTTCCTCGGCACTCTGTCCACTTGCTCAGGTGGCAGAAGCCCCAGGAGGGGTCACAGAGACATGCACTAATGTCAGCTTCACTCCGGTGGTTTCCCTCTCTTCCATCAATCCTCCATTCTTTACTTTTCCCTCTGACGGCCTCCACTCCTTTCCCTCCAGCACACAGCTGCCCTGCACCGGGCTTCACTGTTTCCGTGAACATCAACCTGTCTCAACAAACGCGTACTGCATCCCAGCCTGGATGCCAGGGTAAAACCACCCACTAAAAACCATCTTCCCCAAATCACATTTTAAAACATTTTTTTAATTAATAAAAAATGTAAGCATAATGTTGTTTAAGCACAAACTCTCCATCCCACGTCTTTTTGTGTGAAGATCCACACGGCAAAAATCCCGTGTCAGCACACGGCACCCCAGGACCAGCTCCTAGGCCCATGCGGGTGGTGTGCGCTAAACCTCTGACACAAGAATCTCCACACTTAGAATAAGGAAGGATTTTCCCATACAGAAGAACAGGAAAGGAAGGGACAGGAAAATAAAGGACAAAAAAAATGCCTTTTGATTTAAAGATTCTAAATTAGCTCAAAATACAGAGTCCTGAAGTGTTCTCTGGATTTCATACTTAATTTAATACTCTAATACTAAAGACACACAGACACGAAGGCACATAAACACTGGGCACCGCAAGTACCTCAGACTTTGCACAGTTCTTCCACCAAATAAACCCAAAGACCCTGTGTACCCTGTGCACCAAAGAACTCCAAAAGCAGTGCAAAGTGAGGATGAGAAGTTAGAATTCTGTTGGTTTTAAGTTCTCAAAGAAACTTCTGGTCCCAGTCCCAGGACCTGCGATCACAATTCCACCTCCCACGGCTGGGGCTTTTCTCTGCCCTTCAGACAACACCACCGGGGACGACAGGAATGTCACTTTGGTGACCAAGCAACGGAGGAGAAACGTGTGCTTCCAAGCTCAATTTAAATATCTGTAATCAGAAAGTAAAAGAAAAAATCTTTGTCGGAACTGTACGTTTCTGTCACAGTGTCAATCAACGAGATAATGACCAGGTTTACAGAGTGCTTGAAGCAATGCGGAACTTGCTGCAGCTCCTCAGCCCTCCGCAGGACTGTGAGGCCAGTGGGCTGTGGGGCAGCGGCTCTGGCAAGAATCGCCCAGAAAGGACCAGACGCTGCAGCCACAGCCCCGGGGCCGGGATGAGCTCCCCACACCTCCGACAAACACAGACGACAAATCCTTTACCATCAGATCAAATTTCTGTTGCTTCTAGGAAGAAAGAGGCCCTATTCCCGGGAAGCACGTGGGTGAGCAGAACACAGAAAACGTGTGGAAAGAACACTTCGGGAAAATATTAATTAGAGATCAGAGATATGTCACCATCTGGAGGAAAGGAGAGTGACAGTCACTAGAGATGAATCTGCTTTTCTCCTGGAGAGCACGCGGCTCTCTAAGAACACGTAAGAACACGCCGTGCTGAGTAGGGCAGCATCCCCTAGCCCCGGGCTCTGCTCCCCAGCGGGTGAAGATGAGCCCCCCTGCCTGGTTCTACCTCCATCCCCCCACACACCTCATTAGAGCTGCGCCTTGCTAGTGGGCTCTGCATTGCAGCCACTTTACAAAACAGTCATTAGCCCGCTGGCACAGATTCATCATTCCTCCTCCCCCGCCCCGTCATCGCCACAATAAATCATCATACATGCACAGCAACTCTCGAACAAATTGCAAGTGTCCATTGCCTTTAATATCATCGGGGTCTTGGTGACCCAGAAGTTGCATGGCACAGTCAGCGTACAGCATGTACGTTAGGATTCTGAATCTGGGGCATCGCTCCCAACACCCCGCCCCCGTTACCCCAAATCTGCCATGGGTGGGGAGATGGGGAGAAAGCTGTTATGAGAGTCATGTCAGGACAACTGCTTGAAAAGGGTAGTGGTTTGGGGAGCAATAGGCTGACCTGCAAGCACGAGCCAGGCCCTGGAGACATGCTGGCATTTGATCTTCACAATGACGGTGAGAGATGGGCATTTTCATCCCCAATTTACACACGAACAAACTGAGACGCAGGGACACTGGCCAGGGTTTAACAGCTACTGTGTCGGTGTTAGAATCTGAAAATCAAGTGTGACATAAAATCCCAAGCACAGTCTTTATGACATCTCCGTCTCACTAGACAACTCGAGAGTACAGCACAAATGCCAAGTCGCTTGGCGGTGTTTGGGGTCACAGCGGGAAAGAGCTGGAGCCGGAACGGGCGTCACCCACTGGCAGAGTGGAGCTCAGCGTCGGGGGCCCTGTGGCCTGCTGTGATCACGTCAAGACACCACGGGCACTGCCAGGAACGGGCTCGTAGGCCTCCTGAACTCTTGCTTTCATTGTTGCCTATAAACGGAATAGCTTTGACGTGCGGAATTCTTTCCTTCTCCTTTCTGAACTTGACATTCCCTTTGGTCAATGAAGTGTGGAGGCAGCTTCCTGGAGCTCTAAGAATGTGTTCTCGGGGCTCTCTGCCTGGCCCGGATGCCACTGGCCCCCAAAGGGCACGGCCTCTCTCTGGGAGATTTCTCTCTTGGGAAATCTCTGCACTAGTCTCAGCCTCATCGGCTCACCCGTGGAAAGTCTTTTAACACCAGCCATATCAGAGATGACCCTCCAGTCCCTCACCACTGGGCTCTTCCAGGCAGCAGTCTGCACCCTGAGCATCAGACTCACCCGGGGAACTTAAAGAAAAGGATGTCCTATGCCCTCCCCAGAGACTCTGATCAACAGGACAGAAAGGGTCCCTGACACTGGTCTGAAGCTCCCAGGTGATTCTTCTGAGACCACCAGTGCTTCAGAGCATCCCTCACCACCTGGCTGGGTCTCCTGCCTGTGAGGCTGCACGACCTCAGGGATTTCCTTTCCCAGGCCCCAGTGAAAACTCTCCAGGAATTGGGTCTCAGCCCAGCGTGGCGGGAATTGAAGCCTCCTTCAGCCTCAAAGGATCTGAGAGCTTATCTCCTCCTTAAACATCCAGATCAGTGTCCCCTTCATCTGAAACGTCCCCCTGCACCACCACCCCTGGCACCCTACCCGCCCTGCCTGGAGTCCAGCCTCCCAGAAGAGTTCACACTGTCCGTGCCGCAGTTAAGCTGTCCCCCTACAGAGGCCGGGAGCTGTAGAGGCAGTGATGAGTTCTCAGTCTTGAGTTCCCAATGCCCACCAATGTTTCCCCAAACTATGGATGAACGTGCACGATGACCCAATATCGCTGATAACCCATGTCTGCGTCGTCACAGAAAACTGATATTGTGTTCTTTATACATTACTTATAAAGCCCGAGAAAGGAATTATTGGTTCAAAAGGGCATTTCTCAGACCTCAAATCATTTGCTTTTTATCATCCTCATGAATTTTTCTACACCCCATGGACCACCTGCACTAGTATTCACTTCATATTTTTAAGTCAAATTATTTTAATGAAACTTTGTTAGTGTAAAAGGAAAACTTATCACTAGAAGATAACATATCTTCGTAACCTTGGGGCAGAAAACAAAATTTAATGCCAAACAAAAAGCACTGACCACAACATAAAATACTGATGATTGGTTTATATTAAACTTAAGAGCATGTTATTCAAAAGACGGTGTTGCTAGAGTGAAAGGTGAGCCAAGGAGAGGGAGAAGATATTTGCTGTGTATATATCCAGTGCAGGACAATGTCTAGAGCATTTTTTAAGAGAAGTCTAGAATGAGAAAATCTTGGGATCAAATCCCTGTTGTGCCACTTATAAGCTACATGATCCTAGGCAATTTATCCATTTACCAAGTCATTTTCCTCATCTATAAGATATGGATGATAATAATAATAATACCCACAGTACCACAATCATAATACCCACTCAGAGGGGCCCTGGGAGATGTCAAATAGTGGGCCAAGTGCCTGACAACTACACAAGTGCTCAATAAGTGGCTGCTATTACTAATATTAGCAGAAATGTGATCCTGGACACCACAGGTTAGAATAATAAAGATACAGTAATAGTAATGGCCATAGCTAGTAGGCCAGAGCTTATTCATGAGTCTAGAACTAACACCTTTGAACATTCTAAGGTAGGTAGGTAAAGGACCAATATGTTCACATGACCGTAAGACGCCAGGCCTAGCACTGCATATTTTGGAAGCAGAAGACTTGATCTCTGACACCAGAGGCTTCTAGGCTGGGATGGGACATAGGAAATGCACGCCAAGGCTGTGGGCAGCTAAGAGGTCCCATAAGAAAGGAAACAATGTTGGCTTCAAAGAGGGAGAGGAAGGGAAAGCAACCAGGCGCTCCAGGAAATTCAGAAATGACTTTAGTCGAATCAGTCAGGGAAATCTGGCTGTGAGGTCTGAAGCGCTGCAGACGCTGCGGGAAGTTCTCACCCCCGCAGGACAGATAAGAATAGACAGCAGCCCCCAGGCAGCCCCACTCCGGGGAATCTGCAGCCCGGCTGCTGCACCAGGGCCTGCACCCTCCCGCCTTCCCAGGACAGGTGACAGGACCGGGGCAGGGGCTGTCTGGGAGCCTCACTTACTCTCTCTGACATCTTCATGGGCCACAGGGACATTGTGATCATCGTTGGCAGCCTTCTCCAAGCTCTTGGTTCTCATGCCTTTTCTGTTGCTTTTTTTACCTAAAAAGGGAGAGAAAGAGACGCCTTTACATCCACATATGTCAGGGAAAGCTCAGGATGCCGAGAACTCAACCATCCTCCCCGCACGGCAGCCATCTCCCCCTCTGCTCCCCTGACCCCAAAGATGGTGACTTGGACTCTAAGGCAGGTGTCCTCAAACTACGGCCCTCGGGCCACATTCATCCAGCCCGCCGGGTGTTTTTGCCTCCGCTGCCTGTCCTGCTTAGCAGCCGACTCATCCCGGGCCCACAGTGCGCATGTGTGGAACGTGCGCCACACTCTCCAACGGCCCTCCAACGGTCTGAGGGACAGTGAACTGGCCCCCTGTTTAAAGAGTTTGAGGACCCCTGCTCTAAGGGGTCTCTGGTTAAAGGAAAGGAAGCACATTATTATAAACACCTAAGAAATTAAACACTCCTAATAAAACAACGTACACCTGTGCAAGTTGTCACCACTATGAGATTGCAGAACGCTTCGCACGGTACATTTGACCCTGACTCGGGCCCAGGGATATCATACATAATTGCTGGAACAGGACGAGGAAGTCCAGAGCTAGCATTTTGCAGCATGCTGGGCTCCTCCCACCCCACTATCCAAGGCCCTGGCTTGGTCCCTGTGTGTGATGATGCTGCCCCCAGTTGGAGAGCCTCCTTGCTGTGGCTGGGAGGCCTGCCTGCCACGCTCCTGCTGACCTCCCAGCTGCTTCTCAGCCTGCGCTTCCCTCTCTCTGCTCCAGCAACACTGGCCTCCTCAAAGCCTCCGGTCATGCTTCCTCCCCACCACAGAGCTGCATGTGCTGCTCCTCTTCCTGGAGTTCCCTTTCCCCCACTCCCGAGCTAATTAGAGCTAAGTAGCTCCAGCAGATCCTGTAAATCTCAGTTCTGGCATCACCTCCTTAAACTGGCCTTCCTGACCTCCCCACCAGAACCGAACCAAACCCTCCTTTGATGGGCTCTAATAACACCTGTCTTGGGCCAAGTTGCCTCTAAGCAGAGCCTGATGCAGGGGTTTGGGTGCACATGACGCATCGAGGGAGGGAGGGAGAGAGGGTGGAAAGGAGCATGAGGTTGCCCCACTTGAAACAAAGGGCTGCCATGGCTACTGCACTTGGCCTCTGGCTACAGACTGACCAATTGGGGAATGGGAGATGCAGCCTGCCCAGGGCACTTCTGCAGAGCAGCTGTGAGCCACCCATGGCTGAGACTCCCCGCAGCTGGAAGACAGGTGTGCCTGTGGGACAGAACACCTGGGCAGGGCATCGGCAGCCCCGCCGCAGCTCTGCTCACCCGTCCAGTGGCAGCGGGAAGCGTCTGTTCCTGAGTGCAGGGACTGCGTCCGACTGTGCTCACGGCTCTGTCTCCAGAGCCTGGGACGGGAGGGGCGTCATGAAGGAATGAATGAACGAACAGACCAGCAAGGCAGTGGGCGACCAGACAAAGACAAGAGGTGGGCAGGTCTGTGGGGGAAAACACTCAATTTGGATTTTGAAGAGCAAGCTGAAATACCAAAAACAGCTAGTGGATTGTGCCCGTTAACAAATCATTTCAGATTAATCTGCAGTCATTCCCCCCAGAAAGTATACTTATTAAGAAAACCTTAAATCTTCAAGAAATTCAAGGGGTCTATTGGGTTCAGCCAAGAGAAATCTTCTTTTTGTTATGTTCTGGGGTGACGCCTGCTGGAAATATCTTTTATTTTTCTTATAAGCTGAAAAAAACCCACAAAATTAAGTGTCCTGATTAGGGTCTACAGGCCGATACAGCAAAGCTTCCAGACAAGCCAGGGGAGAAAGGCTGGCCCGAAGACCTGCACGTCCACATGTGACCTGACGCCATGTCCGCGTGGCCCATTTCTGTGGGCAGGAACGTCAAGGCCAGCAGGAAACCCATCAAAGGCCACCTCCAAAAGAGCCTGGCGGACGGAGGTCTGTAAAGACCTTGGCTGTTTGGCAAAATAGGTGGCATAACTTTTGATAACGCTGAGTCTGATTTGGTAGAAAGATAAGATGTTTTACAAAAAAAAATGTGTAGACTACATCAGGAAAAAACCAAAGTTCTGGGAAAGAATGTTCCATTCCAGCCCTCCCAAGAAGTCAGCATTCATGGCAAGCCTTCTCTTTGTCAGGGCAGCCTCTCTGGAGCCTCCAAGAGGGGTAAGCAGGCAGAAGGAGAGCCAGAGAGCATGGCCCAGGTAGCACCCCAACACCATGGCCCAGGTAGCACCCCAACACAACGCCCCAGGTAGCACCCCAACACCATGGCCCAGGTAGCACCCAACACCATGGCCCAGGTAGCACCCAACACCACGGCCCAGGTAGCACCCCAACACCATGGGCCACATAGCATCCCAACAACACAGCCCAGGTAATACCCCAGGTAGCACCCCAACACCATAGCCCAGGTAGCACCCCAATACCATGCCCCAGGTAGCACCCCAACACCACGGCCCAGGTAGCACCCCAACACCACACCCCAGGTAGCACTCCAACACCATGCCCCAGGTAGCACCCCAACACCATGCCCCAGGTAGCACCCCAACACCATGCCCCACGTAGCACCCCAACACCATGGGCCACATAGCATCCCAACAACACAGCCCAGGTAATACCTCAGGTAGCACCCCAACACCATAGCCCAGGTAGCACCCCAATACCATAGCCCAGGTAGCACCCCAACACCATGGCCCAGGTAGCATCCCAACACCATAGCCCAGGTGGCACCCCAACACCATGCCCCACGTAGCACCCCAACACCATGGCCCAGGTGGCACCCCAACACCATGGCCCAGGAAACACCCCAGCACTACACCATATGCAGATCCAGGCCATGAGGAAGCCCAGCCCTGCTCAGCTCTGCGACCCAGTAAAGGTACAGATGTCGGCAAATGTCCCCTACCCAGGAGAGTTTGACCCCCTAGGGGCCAACATGTGGGGAACAGACTTCCGCAAGGGTGGGACAAATGGCTCCTGACCTGCAGTGCCACCGAACACAGACAGCGTCTATCTTCTCACTGTGAATACTGCCATCAAGCCACATGCCACAAAACACTACTGCAGCTGCTGGAAGAGTGACAGCCGGTGTGTGCAGCGTGATTCACAGTTTATGAGGCATTTTCACATCGATCTAACATCCAGTCTTGGCAAGCAGCACTGAGGGCAGGAAGTTCCTTATGGGGACCATGTACAGGTACACGGAGGCTCAGAGGGGAGAAGAGACCTGCCCAAGGTTGCCGACAGAGCCAGGAAGGGACAGGGCTGGAGACAGCCTCCAAATCTGAGCCCTTCCCAGACTGCACATAGCCCCCCACCATCCCCTACGCAGCCCCTCCCTCTCTTCTGACGAGAAAGGCAGCATATGGTCGCACAGACGAAAGGAGAAAGTCAAGTGGCAGGAGCGCCCAGAGGAGCCGGAACCAAATCGACATCTCCGTCTAGGCCTCGTGACAAAACAGAATTCCTTAAAAGTGGCAAACTGAATGCAGGCCACATGTTCTATTCTGGTCACCGGTGGTAAATATAATTCTTGGCTAATAGAAAACTATTTTTTCCCTTCTCTATACAAAGAGCTTACAACAGCACCCCCTAGAAACCCCCAAAAAATGCTTTGCTGCATTTTTGCATTCCCCAGGAAATTCCTGTCAAGCAGGCCGTGCATTCCCTTTTTGTAGGACTCTGCCCAGGGCTCTGAGGGTCTTGCCTGCTTCTGGTTAAGGAACCCACATCAGGAAGAAAAAAACAACCAAATGTGTTCTCGGGAGCTCCCCAGAAATGCAGCCTCACGGCCTCAGGACAGATGATAACCACAGCTTCCTGCTCACCGCAAACACAAGAGGATCTCCCAGGACCCTCACGCAGGGAGAGCCAGGGCAACTCGCAGGTGAAAACCTAAACAAAAGCAGTTAGAAACACCTGCTCCACGCGATGTTAGCAAGGAAAGGGCCACCCCATGGGCAGGAACCACCTGTGCCCTCATCCATTTCTGGGACAGTCAGCTCCCAGAGGAGCAAGGATCCCGAGCGACCAGGTGGATCAATTAAGCAATCAATCAATCAAAATCCACCCCACCGTCCCTCTCCACAGTGCCTTCTCTGGGCAGCTAGCCTGGCCAGCCCTCGCCTGCTCTGGGCCAGATGTTCCTATGGAGGACACGGCCTCCATCAGACCTGGGGCCTGAGGGACAAGCAGGGTCAGCTAGTGCCACAGTGCCTTAGTGGCCACCACTCCCACCCTCCGTGCAGCCAGCAGCCACTTTCCTGTTTTGCACCCAAATAGAGTCCTTTGCCTGGAAGAGACACCTGGTAACGAGGCAGGTGGGCATGAGCCTGCACCGTCCAGGGCACCGTTTGTATCTGCCAGTCCCAGTTGGGGTTCCACTTGGAAACAGAGCCCGAGACAAGAAGGCCTTGGGCACAGCACTGTATCTGGGCGAGGATTTCACATAGCACCAGTGAAAAGGCAAAGGGCGTGAGAAAGGGGAAAGAAAGCACCAATAACCTAGGCTGCAGTGTCTGGCAGGACCCACGGGGACTTGACCTGGCTGGGGCACCCGAGGAAATGGCAGGAAGGTGCCTCTGAGCTGCCCCTCCAGAGGGTGGGAGGCTGGGCATTGACCCATCTCACGGCACACCTGCCTGGGACACTTGGGTTATTGTTGTTCCCGTGCCACAGACAGGAAGTGAGGCTTGGAGAAGTCACACGTGCCTGTGAATGGCAGAGCCAGACTTTGACCCCAGCTCTCTCTGAATCCTGAACAAACTTAATGTGGATCATGTACACGTGTCCAGCAAAGATCAGGTATGCCATACAAATCTCTGACATCAGAGCCTTAAATAACATTTGAAGGTGTTTTGTGCCATGCCAACCATCCCATGATGCCCAACGAGTAGCCAGCTGGCTGCCAGCCAGATGTGGACGCAGCCCTTCCATGTGGCCATCCAAAGAAACCCTAATTTCATGAGTCTTGTGGTCCCAGAGCAGCAGCTGCTGTGGCCAGGGCCCGAGAGGACCACAGAGGGCAAAGCCATTGCTGGTAGCACCAAGCCTGAGAGCTCAGGCTCCCTGGCCCCCTAGGGACATCCAGAGCAGAGCCCCACCTCAAAAATCCAAGCTCCAGAGACCTGGCTGCCATTGTCCCGCGTGAGATCTGCAGGCACGGGCACTTGGGGCACAGAGGAAACACGGTGGCTATTTTTATCGACCACAGCATCCAAGCCCCACATGTGGGTGTGTCCTCCTTTATTATCCATGCACGAGCCCTGGTTTCTAGAGCCGTGGGCACAGTCAGGAGGGAATGTGCCAGAATTAGTAGTTGACTTTGGAAAGCATTCTGGAAAGGGAGGTGGTGTCTTAGAAAGCCGCTTGCTAATGTACAGGAAACGACGTCCTTTCCCTTAGAATTTTGTAGGGAGTCTACCTGGATAAAACACTTTGGATTTAACTCTTAAAGTGACCATATAATCTGGCATTAAGGATTTCTTGTTAACTGTTTTGGTGTGCTAATAGCATTGTAATTGTTTTTAGAAATATATATTGAAATATTTACAAACACATTCTCCTAATCCTCACACTCCAGCTTTGCCCAAGAGAAGACATTTCCATCCAAAAGTCAAACACTGCAAAACACTCTGAAAAGAGATGAAGCAAAGCTTAAATGTGAAGCCCTTTCCACCAACTGGTTTGCAGCACACACAACAGAAAGGGCTTTGTTTACAACCAAATATGCTCAAATAACAACTCTTTGGTGATTTCCCCCACCACTGGAGCATAACACTGTATAAAATGCAAACTCAATGATTCCAGGCACAGACATACAAATGAACGTGGCTTGATGCCCACCCTGCAAATTCCGTGGGCTCCAGACTATGGCCGGGATGCGGGTTTGGGCATAATCTAATAGTGGTGCATTCTTGCCATGCTTAAAGTCAGCAGTGAACAAAGGACCGAGAGAAACCCAAATTTAAAGGCCACATATCCAAGCCTACTTCTAACCCAATGTGCAATGAAAGCAGAAGGAAAAAAATCCTCAAATCACTTATTCAAATCGATAATTCAGTTTATTATTTTGTTTGTTTGTTACTGCCAAGTGGGAGCGAAAAGGTGAGTTATATAGCTATGGTTTATTTCTCAGTTCTACATTTTTCTCCAAAAAGAGCGTGGCTACAAACCAAGGCCATCAATGTGGAAATGGCATGCAAAGTAAGTATACCTCAAATCTACCTGCATGCCCAAAATGTGGCCCATTACTAATCCTTAACCCTGGCATGATAAAAACTGGAGACCTGAGACTCACTCCTGGGCTACAATCATTCCAACTACAGAGATCTAGAAACTATAGAATTCAACTAGAAACAGCTGAAAAACTGGAATTAGAGAGAAACATGTTGTCAGGTCCATATGAGGAAAAGCATTCTAGCAATCAGCACTGTTCATCCAATGAATGGTGAGATCCCCGCCACGGAAGTGTGTGAACAGAGGTCGGGCCGCTCACTGTCAGAAGCTTGCCATGAACAAGAACTTGCCCTCAGTGACCACATAGGTTCCGTTAAGCTGTAAAATTCTGGGATGAACTAATGTTCACAGGGAGGACCTCAGAAATTATATGAAACCAAAGTCCCAATTCAACCTCAGAAAAAGATCCTACAGTTCCGTATCCTGATGGTGGTGGTAGTTCCACAAATCTGTACATGCAATAAAACTGCAGAGAGCATGCATATGAATGCAAGTAAAAACTGGTAAAATATGCATAAGGTATGTCATCTAGTTAATAGGATTGCATCATAGTCAATTACCTGGTTTTGATACTATATATAGCAGTGATTTCAGCCCCCTGGGCATATTTTTCAATGTTTTCAGACAGATTTGGTTATAACAATGGCAGGGAAGGTACAAGTGGAATCCAGGTGGGTTGCTGTCCTGTGCATTGTAGGATGTCCTGGTCTTGACCCACTGGATGCTACCAACGTCCCACAATGCACAGGACGGCAACCTCCTTTGTTCCCCTATCAGCACACACATACATACACAAGTGGCCCCAAATGTCAATACTGCCAAAGTTGAGAAACCCTGCACTATAGCTATCTGAGACATTGTCACTGGGGAAGCTAGATGATGGGTACATGGGACTTCACTATACTACTTTTGCAATTTCCTGTAAGTCCATAATTATTGCAAAACAAAAACCTAGATGGATGTTTTTAAAGATTTCATTCCATTCAGTATATCAGGGCTCCACTTCTCTGGAAATCTGTCAGCCATGCATGGAAAATGCAATACTCTCAATTAACCAAAGGATTCAGTTCTCTAAGCCACCTCAATGAATGGCAGCATGTGATGTCCAGAGGGCATTTCTTTGGTGATTTGCCTTCTACCTTCCCTTGAACCCCACCTCTATGAAAGACAAAGGCTATCTGGAAAATATTTTATCACCTGCAAAGATGAAGCACACGATAGACTTTTTAAATAGTTATATATGCTTTACATCCTTATGCATCTCTAAATCTAACCTTTTATTTGTATCCCAGTGCCTAGACAGCACTTATGCGTAGCATGCACTATGCACCCTCAGTGACCTCAGTGAAGCAAAGGACACAAGTTTACATCAAACACTCCTGGCTGTGGCCCAGTGTTCCTTCTTCCCTGAGTGCCTCCCTAAGACATCATGACCACTGCTTACAAAACGGACCAATGCAGAAACTAACAAGCAGTGCACAGACTAAGCCACTACTTAGTGTGGGAAAAAATAATTTTCTCCTAATGCGGTTCACTGTACAAAACTATCACTGACTTCCCTAATGAAGGTCATTCTTAAATGTCTCCCCTACTTCCCCACTTGGGGTCCAGAGTAGTGGGTTCCTCTGACCAAACGCCAAAAAAAAAAAAAAAGATAGTTAAAAGTATAAGAAAAATGTCACACTTGGCTTGTCACAGTTAAGGCAGCTCTAAAAAGCCCCACGCAATTCATTAGAAAGGCAGCTGAACAGCGGCAGGCCTGGAGGCAGAGGCAGCTCCCCCACAAGGCCGCTGATCTGAGTCTCTAGAATTTCCAAGGGCCTGTTGTCCCTTTGGGGCTTGACAATCCATGTGAATGCCAGAGGCTGGCAGGGCTGGGCAGCTCATTTCCTTCAGGGGCAGAGGCTATTCACCGGGAATAAACCAGCTTCCTCACTCCACAGCCCATTTCTACCTGCAAGATGATGTTCCAAAAGCAAACAACCTTCTTCTTGCAAATGAGGCTGCACCTTGATTTCTCCTTCAGAGACCCCAATCCAAGGCTGGCAAGTGCTGATGCCGAAAGGACTAAGGTGAGTCACCTCCCCATTGTACCATCTGAGTCTGCAGACACATCAGCCTGTGGACACTGCTGAGGCCAGGCCATGACTTTCTGAGCTGTTTTCTGTAGGGAAAGAAAGCTATCTTGGGAATGATGGTGGGCCACCAGCCAGAGTCCCCAAGACAATAAAGCTGACTCTCTTGTCAGGCCTTCAACATCATCTCCCCTGGGAAGCATGGCCCAAGCCCCCAGATGAGGTGAGCTCCCTGCGTATTCATTTCATTAATTCATCTCATTAACACCCCACACTGCTGTGCAACCCTAATGACTTTCTCAAAGTCCCCTAACTGCTGTGAGTTCCATGAGGGCGGGGGCCAGGGCCGTCTTGCTCTCTCTATCCGAGGACCTCACGCTGGTGCTAAGCAGGCTCTCGGTAACCACCTGCGGAGTGAACGAAGGTTCACAGGACCAGCACGGCTGTAAGCTGGCAGGCACCCCAGAAGCTGCTGGTGAAAGGCCTTTATAGCAAGTGACAAAGTGAGGCTCCAGTCTTCCTGTTCACAGATGCCACAGCTGCAGTTCAGGAAGCTGAGCCATGAGCCCTCAACCTGGGTGTTAGACACTGTCTTTGCACCCCAATCTGGGGCTTCTCCCAGTTTTCCTCCTGCCACCACCCCAGCAACTCCCAGAACCCAACACATGCGTCTACCTCCCACCCCACCCTGCCATGCGCAGCTCTGGGCAAAACACAGGCCAGACCCTACAAAACAAGAATACATGCAGATTTGGTTCGAACTACCAAGCCAAAAAGGCCTCGAGGTGAAAAACACAGGAGAGAGGCTTTCAAATCTCCCAAGGCAGCAAGTGACACCCAACAAGTTACTTAAACTGTCTGAGCCTCGGGCTCCTCATCAGGAAAGCAAGAACACCCACCCTCCAGGGCCACTGAGAGGAGTAAATGAGATGATCGAACATAAAGCTCCCAACAGTCACAGCGACGTCCTACAGATACAAGTGTCTCTTCCCACTCTTACTCCTGTGGTTGAACCACCGTGGCCCTTACACACCTTAATCCCCATAACTCCTCCTGAAACACTGGAAATTCTGGCTGGTTCTGTTCAGGGCTGTTTTACAACTCACAGAAATGCCTGCAGATTCCAAGTTGCCCACAGACTGAAACACGACAAGGCCCCTGTGCACGAGCAAAGCGGGGTGCGCAGATGGGACCACCCTTTCAAGAGTTCTGGGGCCCCACCCCCACCACCGTCCTGCCTGCTGACTCTCATGAGCGGTTTATCCTAACAAAGACGATGCCTTCTGTGCCCAAGCTCTCTCACGGTGGTACATAAAAAAATCTCCTTTCCGGAAGGCCACTGCAAGGCAGGAGAATTTGGCCACAATCCAGCTCGCTCCCCACTCTTGCAATACTAGACCTGCAGCCCCCTGCAAGCGGAGCAAAGAACAGTTGGAACAACTAATACAAAGGCACACTTCCCAAGGCGTGTAGCAGACCCAGCAGAAGTAGTTTGCCCATGGCAGGCCTGGCAGGGACTGAGGACCAATTTGGGAATGGCAGGAGGGTGGATAGAAGTCGGCCCTCTCCACAGCTCTGGGGTCTGGGCTGCAGCAGAAACCAGGTACAGGCTCCCTGGCTGAGCCATCCAGCCTGGCAGGCGGGGCAGAGAATTCAAGGGAGCCCCTGCAGGTGGAGGGGGAGTCAAGGGGACCCAGGTTGGGTAAAGGCCCACTCAGAGCTCTCCCCAGAAGGCTGTCTGCCAAAACAGGCCGGCCATTCACACCACCAAGTGGAAAATTCACTCTCAAGAAAGCGCCCCAAAGAGACTGAAGAAGTGTGCGAAGAAGGAAAGTTTTCTGCAGAGAGCTCCTTTCCCCAGGGGATTTCAAGCTGGGGCAGAGAGACCGGCTCCCTTGGCAGCTTCCCAACCGCACAGCTCCATCTCTACAGGCAGGGAGAGCCAGAGCTGGGAAGTGGGTCACGGTCAAGTTCTGGGGAGCTGAGAGGAGCCTGCGGGAAGTGCAGGTGCAGTTTCTGCCGAGGCTGGGTCGTTGGCGGGCTCACTCCTCCCAGACACGCAGGCAGGGAAGCCAGCTGTCCCAGTGGGGCAGGCAACAACCTGCCCTGCCCAGAAAGTTACCTGGTGGGGGTGTCTCCAGAGCCAGCTTTTCTCTCTTGGGAGCTTTCTTGGGCTTGGTGGCCCTTTTGGGCGTCCTGGGCTGCGGAGGGCGCGGCTCCCGCTCCTCCACCCCCGCCCCGGCAGGCAGCGAAGGCGAGAAGGGCTCGGGCTCGGGCTCGGCCTCCGGCTCGCGGCTCCAGGTCTCCTGCACGTAGTAGTCCGGGTCCTCGAGGGCTGCGCCCTGGGCTCCGACTCCAGACAGGGCCACCGCCAGGAGCGCCAAGGCCAGCGCCAGCGCGGCGGCCCCCCGGCGGGCCATGCCCCCTCTGCCCGGCCTCCTGGGCAGGGTCACCGGCACCACGAGCGCCCGGCGGGCGCGGCGCGGGACAGGGGCGCGGGGCACAGCAGCGCGGCTCGCTGGGCGCGCGAGGCGGCCGGCCAGCAGCGTGTGACCGGCCCGCGGGCTGGGCTGGGCTGGGCAGACCGGGCGGGCCAGGCGGGGAGGGGTGCGCAGAGGCGCGGGGCGGGCGCAGGGGGGCCGGCCCCGCCCTTCCTCGTCCCTCCCTTTCCCTCCGACCCTTTGCGGGGCAGCCCTCCCTCCAGGTGCTGGGGGCAACTCCCCTTGGGGACTGTCTCCAGCCCTCCCCTGCCTTCTGCCCCCAGGACTGGCCAGCGTGCTGCCCTGCCAGGCGGCTCCCCCAGGGACTTTAAGGAGTTTCTATCTTCCTCTCAGAAGGAAACCTGGAGTCCTGCTGTTCCATTTCTGCGTTTTACAGGTGGAGAAACATGACTGCAAAGTCCTAAGGCAAGTTAGAGTGGGAAACTGGCCTCCAGCTATCCCGACCCCTGCCTGGCACCCAGGCAGCCTGCAGACGCACGTTCCCCACAGCCCGTTTCAGGAACTGTGAATGGAGAATTCCTGAGGTCCCCAAGGCTCCTTGAAGTAAAGTTTCGTGGGGGCTGGGCCTAGTGACCCTGGAAGACCCCTGCTCCCATCTGGGGCTGTGACTCTGTTAGACAGTAGGACAGAGTGGGTTTACCCCAAGGGCTGCCCTCCCAGGAGTCACAAGAGGGCTGGTGGCCCATCAAAGAGCAGGTTCTCGGCCAGAGGCCCTCCAGCTCACCACATTTTGGAAAGTACCCCCACCCTTGGTCACCTTTGTTTGGGTCCTTTACGTGGGCCCAAGCCCATAGCCCTGTGGCTTCTATTCTCCCTGCTGGGATATTGGGGAACCAGAGACTGCACTGGTTTCTATTGCTGCTGACAAACTTAGTGGCTTCAAACACCTATTTATCATCCCACGGCTCTGCAGGTTAGAAGATGCAGGTGTCACCTGGCTAAAATCAAGGGATCAGTGGGGCTGGGTTTCTTGGAGGATCCTCTAGTGAAAAATCCGCTTCCAAGCTCACTGAGGGTACTGGCTGAATTCAGTTCCTTGCAGTTGTAGGAGTGGGGTGCAGTTTACTAACTACGTATCAGCTGAGGCCATACTTCCTCCTGTTGGCCACCTGCATCCTTCAGTGCTCTCCCCAGGCTCCTCACGGCCTCTCTCTGGCCCTTGCATGCCGGCCTTAGGCCTCCAGTACTGGCATTCGGAGTCCCTCTCACAGCTTCAAATCTGTTCCCCTCCTGCCACGTCTTTCCTCCTTCCTCTACGTCTAAGGGCTCCTGTGATTAGATGGGCCACCCAGATAATCCAGGATAATCACCCCCTCTTAAGGTGATGACTTTAATCACATCTAGGAAGTCCATGTCACCACCTAACCCAACTTATTCACAGGTTCTAGGGATTTGGGTATAGACAAGTTGTGGGGCTGTTATGCCTACCCCAGGGACAGACTGACGCTCAAACCCTGGGTTGGCCTGTCCCTTTCCCAGTCTCTTTAGGCCTGCGGTGTGATCCCAGGATGCCACCGAGCTAAATCCGGGCACCAGGGCAAGGACTCTGCATTTCCCTGGGAGTGAGGGAGTGACACTCCTGAGCCCCCACCGTGGGCAGGGCTTGGTCCAGGACAGCTGCCATTCTTGGGCTCATTTTTGTCTCACTGTCCTCATGCAGGCCACCCATCAGGCCAGCCTTTAGATCCAGTCTTCTGGGCTCCCAGTGACCACAGCGAGAGGAGGAGGCTGCAGGCTGAGCTGGGTCCCATCTGGGAGGACTAGGAGGCCTTCGACATGCCTGTCAAATCCCCAGGACATCCCAGGTCCCAGAGCCAGCAGAGGTCTCCCGAGAGAGAGAGCGAGAGAGCGGGAGGAGGGCCCCTTCCCCGCCCTCCACTCTCCAAGCAAGCCTGAGCTGGGCGCTCCCTCCTCCCCCAGCCCTCTGAATCCCCACCCACCGTCCTCCTTGATCTGTCCCCAGGGCTCACTGGCAGTGCTGTTTCATCTGAAGCCAGGCGCTCCAGACAGTAACACAGGCTCCACTGGCAAAGCAGAAAGCGGCTCCAGCAGCGAGCTGCACACCAGTGTCAGCTGCGTGGCGCACCAACGAGAGGCTCGCCTGAGGTCCAAGACAGCAGGGGCTGCAAAGATTGTCCAGGGCCCTGCACCGCCTACATCAGAGCCCACGGAGCTTGCCAAACCTGCAGACAGCCAGCCAGGCCCCACCCAGACCTACAGAATCTCCCGAGGTGTGGGTTCAAGCATTCTCGTGTCTGAGAAGCTTCTCAAGTAATTCTGACAGTTAATATTTAAGAGTAATCTTCTCCCTCCCGAGTTACAGAGGAGCCTGAGGCCCAGCTTCACCCCCGACACACAGCAAACTGGTGACGGCCAGGACTAAACCCCGCTCTTCTGCCTTTATCCAATTTTTAAAGTCAGGCAGCGTCAATCTTGGTAACCCCAAACCCGTTAGTTCCGAAAACACTCCCTTCTTTCCGGGCACCTCTTAGGCAAACAAAATAACGTACACGTGCACTGAGTGTCTGGTAAGTGACCAGAGTGTCCCACCCAAACGTGGTTCTCAACACATGCCGGGAATCAGGAGATGAGCCCCACTCGTTACTGTTCTCCCTATTAATGCTTGTTTGTTTGTTTTCCCAGAAAGACACATAATTAAAGCAAGCAGAACACACAGAACAAGAATTGATTGCACTGACGCCAATTCTCCCAAACAGCAGCCCATGGCACGGTTCCTGGAGTGTCGTTTGTCTAGCTCGGGCTCCCTGTCTCTGGGGCTGCTCTCCTGGAAGTGTGCACAGCCCAAGTTCATGAGGTTTAGGAAGGTAGGGTGCCAAAGCTGACCTCATCCTTTTGCTCTGCAAGCCTCCTCCTGCCTCCCAACTCCGGCCTATCTGCCCTGAGGGTCCTGAGTTCCCTGGCTTCTAGCTGCAGACTTGCCCTGTCACCTTCCCGCTCCTTCACCTTCTAATATATCCAATAGGTCAGTGAGTCCTGTGGCTCTTATAGCACGTGTTCTTGCATTTGCCTCTTCCTGGGTACCCGCTGGCAGTCCCAGCCTCACCTGTCGCTCAGAGCCCCGTGGCAGGTGATTGGAACACTTGCTTAGCAGCCCTCCTGCATCTAGCCTCTGACCTGCAGTCCGCCCTGACTCAAGGCTGCCAGCTATGCTCCCCGAAACACCCATTCACAGTGCCGCTGCCCTCCTGAAGAATCCGAGGTGCTCACAATGCCCCGTAAGTCCGTCCCTCTGGTTGAGAGTCCAGGCTCACCCACTCGCCCAGACAGTTCTCTTCAGGCAGCCATAAGGCGTGGCCTCCTGCACAGCATTTATAAGCCCTTTACAAACAAGTGATTATTAAAATCCACTAATTTTGCATCCTCCGCAGAAACCAGCAGAGTATAAGAAAGGCAAAACATTCTCAATAACTCCTTTTACAACACTAATCTTGGCTAGGGTCTTTCCTGGCATCAGCCAAAGAGTATTTCTTTCTGGGTCCCTTTTGTTCTCAACCTAATAAAAGTGTCTATTTAACTCATGTCTGGAACCCTAAGGAAGGGCTGTTAGTGTCTCCCCATAGTGTAGACACCGTGGGGAGAAGGGGGACGTGCTGACTCCGCTTGGGTGTTAGGAGGGTGCCGTGGGACCAGACTCTCCAGCTAGTGAGAGGCCAGAGCCAACTGGGCAACCAAAATGGCGGCTCAGGATCCCTCCTGCGGCCTGAGTTCTCCAAGCGGGGTTTCTTAAAGTCAGCCCATAGTTTGCTTCCACTGACAACCTGCTAAGTGCACTTCTACTGAGCAGGGTGAGCCAGTGTTTGTCCATCCATTCATCCCTCAGACCGAGAATTCTGTTAAGCCAACTTCTGTTATACAACATAAATCTGCACTTGTCAAATAATCCTCAGACACCTTACACAGCTAATAATTTTTCAAATATTTATGAGCCCCGCAGAGGAGATTTATGTTAAGCTGCTTGACAATGAACAATAGAGTGTACAGGGCCAGAGAACATTCTCTGGAAGCAAATATTATCAAGATGTCAATGCTTTCATAGCATTTTTCATAAGGGACTTTCACACCTGCTCATTTCCCTAATTATCCCCGAGACTTTTGCAATTCCAGAGAGAATAAAAACGGGAATTTTTTTTTTTGAAAGAGCATTAATTTGAAAAATTAGCTGCTGTATAAAGGAAAATACATACCCAGGCACAGCCATTACTAAAAATACAGTCTGGAGATGGATGCACAGGGAGAGAGATACTAAGTTGTTATGGCAACTGCGATTATAATTACAAAGCTGGAGGGTTTTTCCCGTTCGTTACTACGTTGAGATGTGATGGTTTAAATGGCAGTGTCCTTTGTAATGTCCTCAACCTCATTACTACATAATTACCCATTTCATATTTAATTTTCAGCGTGTTTGTTCTTACTCCCATGCCCTGTAGATTCAGCGTGTTTTGATAAGCCGAATGCTCAGTTCACGGGTCCCTCTTACAACTGAATTCCTCCGCTCGCTGTTGCCTCTACTCTGTGATTTCATTTTCAATGTGACCTTTGGGACACTTGCTTTGGCATGAGATGCTCCATTTGTAAACAGTAAGACACTGCTGCGAAAGCTGTTAAGAAACCACACAAACGCATGCTCAGGAGACACTGAACAGAGCCTGCTGAGTGGCCCTGGGGACCCAGCACTGCTTGGCCACCAACGGTGTGCAGGATAATTTACAGAAGTGATCATGGCCGCCCTTTGTGCTGGTTTCTCTGTTTGCACCCCCTGCAATCTCCAGCCCCCTGGCTCTCCTCTGTACCCCGAAGGTCGACTCTCGTGGATTGAGTTTCCTTGTCCTCTGGTTTCTGATGGGATTGGCCAATGGGAGGTGCCAGCAGGAGATAGGAAGGTGAGGGGAGAGAGATGTCAGGGTGTTTAGGCCGGGCGTGGTGGCTCACGCCTGTAATCCTAGCACTCTGGGAGGCCAAGGCAGGCGGATTGCTCGAGGTCAGGAGTTCAAAACCAGCCTGAGCGAGACCCCCGTCTCTACCAAAAATAGAAAGAAATTAATTGACCAACTAAAAATATATATAGGGGGTGGGGAAAAAAATAAAAATAAAAATATATATAGAAAAAATTAGCCGGGCATGGTGGCACATGCCTGTAGTCCCAGCTACTCGGGAGGCCGAGGCAGGAGGATCGCTTAAGCCCAGGAGATTGAGGTTGCTGTGAGCTAGGCTGATGCCACGGCACTCACTCTAGCCTGGGCAACAAAGCGAGACTCTTGTCTCAAAAAAAAAAAAAAAAAAAGATGTCGGGGTGTTTATTCCCCTGTCCCCCATCCTTCCATGCCCCCACCCACTTTGGTCTCCGGGGTCCTGGTGGTGGCTGCTCTCTGTGCTGCCCTGAAACCTTCAACTCCAGCTCTGCGGGCCGGTGGGAGCAATGACTTCCTGCCCGCCTGCGCCTGCAGTCGCCAGTCTCTGGTGCCTCAATGTCACCTGTTTGTCCCTCATCCCTGCCCATACCCATGCACTTCATTTAATTCATCCATGATCTGGGTGTGCCTCTGTTTCCTGCTGGGTCCCAAGGCCTCATGAGGGAGGAATCATTCCTCCATCTTACGGCGGGGGAAACTAGAAGCAGCGAAGTCACTTTCTGCAGGTCATCCAGTTAACAAGTGATTGAGTCATCGAACCTCCAACTTCTTCCTCCAGCATGGTCATCATGGCCAAACAGAGTGCTGGCCCAGCGTACAGCCCAAGGTGCACTTCGCAGAGTGGCAGTCAGTGCGTAGCGGGGACACCTGGTGAGGGTCATGGTGGGTGGCTTCAGCCCCCAGCAAATCTCAAGCCCCTCCTTCCAGCAAGATTGCCTAGGACCCAGGTCCCCCAAATTTAGAGATTCTGGAGCTTCTCCTGTGGTCACTTAATGAGTGAAGCCTAAAAAAGCAGCAATAACCTCGGTGGAGTTGCTGTGTGTGTGACAAGGGACTCAACATGAGCAACCAAGAAGGAAAGCCGGGGAAGGTGCTGTCCCTGGACCCCGCCACCACTGCCACAGGCGTGGGGCTGTCACCCTCTGGCCAGAATCAGAAGACAGGGTTTGGAAGACCTGAGCTCAAGTATACCCCTTTCTAAGTCTTTCTGTCAGGGTACAGGGTGCTCTGAAACAGCAATGCCTCATGCGGTTCGTCCACACGCTCCGGGCGGCCCCGAGGCTGGGAAACACTTCCCAGGCCTGTAGTCCGCGTTGCCAGGCAACCAGACCCCAAAGCAGGGGTCCCACTGAAGTTTCTGCAGGAGACCATCTCTGCCTTCTCCCCACCTCACAAAGGCACTGAACTTGAGAAGATAGAAACTAAAAACATAATAAAGTATTATGAACCTAATGACTTTAAAAATATAATAAATTCCTAGAAAAAATAATCTTCCCTGACAAATTAACCTGTAAACAAATTAATTGTAGCTACAAATAAATTATATGCAATAAAAAATTCCAGTTGGATTTTTTAAGAAACTTAATAAGCTTACTCTAAAATATATATGGAAGGAAAATGTCCTCAGATAGCTACAATAGTCTACTTACCCAACTAGGGATTAAGGCACATTACAAAGCCATATTACAAAATGAAAAGAAAAAGAAAGAAAGGGAGAGAGGGAGGAAGAGAGAGTAAGAGAGTGGAAGGAAGGAAGGGAGGGAGGAAGGAAAGAGGGAAACAAAGAAAAAAGAAAGATCACAGGCACAAAAATAGATGATGATCCAATGTAAAGAGAGAACTCAGTCACAGACTTACGTGAAGTAATTTGGGAACAGTACACAATAGAAGAACGTTACAAATCAAAATGGATTCTTTGCTATATGGCCTCAGGAAACCTGGCTCTCTACATGGAAAAAACTGAAACTGGACTCTTCCCACACACAAAGGTGGATTGCAAATGGATTAAAGAACTAAATGTGAAAAGTGAAACCATAGCAATAATAAAAAACAGAGGAAAATATCTTTGTAGCCTAGAGATTAAATAAAACCTCAGAAGCACAAACCGTAAGGCAAAAATGAGAAGAATTAGTGAATTTACTTGTATCAAGATAAGGGATTTATGTTGCACAAAAGACTCACTGGACAAAATGAACAGCAAATAACATATTGGTAGATGATACCGGCAATGTCTAAATACAACAAAGAATTAATACCCATGATACATAAGGAAGAGAAAGAAGAGCCCTCATTAAAAAATGGGCAAAAGATGTGAACAGGCTGTTTTACAGAATAGAAAACCCAAAAGGCTAATCATGTATAAAGAGATGATCAAAGTCAAGTAATCAGAGAGATACAAACAAATGCAAATTTAAATGAAAAGGCGTCATCTGACAACTATTAGCTGGGCAAAAATCAGAGAGTTGTTGATGACGATATGGAGTCCTAGGGACCCACTGCATGGCTGGTGAGAAGCCAGACAGGTACTGCCCACCTGGCGAGCAGACACACCCCTCCATGTGTTTCCAACACGTGACTGCCATTCCCCATGGCTCATAATTTGTATGAGAAGATGTTAAAGATTATGAACACAATGAAAAAGAAAACTTTACCTGAGAAGCATTTTTTTTCTATTAAAATGCTTGTGCCAATAGAAAATATTATGTTAACTCAGGACACAAGTCACTGAAACAATTTCTACCTGCTGCCATTTGAATGTGTGAGACTTTGATCAACCAACTGAACTTATATTTTTTTTCTTTTCCACTGAACTGAACAAACCAGTCTATTTTTATGGCACCACTTTCTAGAGTCAGCCCAAATTAATTATCTGTTAAAGCTGATTAACCTTTTATTCTTCCAGAACTTTACTTTTAGGGAGTAAGAGGCATAAAGAATAAGTAAACAAATGCAGTCTATTAAAAGCCATTTGTAAAGTCTTTTTGCCCTCCAGGGACTATGTGGTATAAATACCCTTAACAGTAAGAAAAATAGATTTCTAAGCTCAAGCTATAATTACCTAAGATTATAACACTGAATACATACCAAAAGGTGAGGCACAGTAGTTTATTAAATCCATTTGAATTACATCTACCCTTAGGGGCACAATCAGGAAACACAATTTAAAAAAAAAATTCCTGGCATCATTCCTTCACACCTGGGCTCACTGACGACTACCTCCAAGCTGTAAATCATATGCTGAGACCCAGCGTGCACTAGTGAGGCTGAGGCATAGAAGATGAGGAGCTCCCGGGAGCAGCAAACACTTCCACCCATGCACGTTTTCCTTGCATGTGCAAATGAAGGTAAGTTGTCACATTCGGTGATAAATTCAGTAGCTAAGAAACAGCTCTACTTCTAAGAAGATTAACTTTCAAGGTCAAAGATCTGATGCTTTGTGTATTCGACCAAAGTAACCACTGTCACAACTTGGATAAAATTCTGAAATCTTTTTCAAACCCAAGCTTCAAACTTCAGTGGAGAAAATAGAAAGCATTTTTGTTCTTATTTGGGGTAAAGGCTGCTAACTATGAAAGTGAATATTTTAATATACAAAGAGCCTCCAAATGCATTTATCTGAACCTGGAGTGGCCCAAGTGAGGACATGCAGTGCACAGGCAGGCTGCCCAGGGCAGTCGGACCAACTTGGGCCTGAGGGTCCCTCACCCGGACAAGACCCTGACTAGCGATGGAGCCTGGAGCAGGGACTCACATCACCACCCTAGCCTCAGTTTACACAGCTGTAGAGTGAGGGAATCATGTCCTGACCTAATACAGAATCATGGTGAGAATTTAATAAAATAATACACAAAGCAGCTTAGAATAAACCTTGGTATATAGTGCCTTAGTCCATTTGGGCTGCTATGACAGAATACCATAGACGGATGGGGTGGCCTACACAAAAAACAGGAATTTCTGTCTCACAGGCTGGAAGTCTGGCGAGGGCTTGTTTCATAGATGACGCTGTCTCGCTGTGTCCTCACCTGGTGGACACACCTGGTGGAAGGGGCAAACTTGCTCCCTTGGGCCTCTCCATAAGGGCACTAATCTCATTCATGAGGGCTCCTCCCTTATGACCCAATCACCTCCCAAAAGGCCTCACCTCCTAATACCATTACCTTGGGGCTGAGGATTGCAACATATGAATTTGGGGGTACACAAACATTCAGACTGTAACACAAAGTACTCAGTAAAAGCTCTCAGCTGCTGTTGTTGGTTATTATTGTCTTGTCCCGTGGTGTGAGACGCAAGTTCATTGCTGCCTAAAGGAGAGAGGCCACCTCCCCACCATGCCCTTTCATTCCTTCCTTGTCCCCCCGCCATTGCAGACCTAGTTGCCACTCTGTGGGGTGCCCTCCTGCCCTTCCTTGCACAACCAACACCCACTTGCAAGCCAAGGCCCAGCTCTAGTGCCTTTTCCTGGGCAAGCCCTCCCAGACTACAGGGGGAGAGGTCCTACGTCCCTGACCTCTGGGCTCCCACAGCCCTCAGGACCTGTGCGCAGGCCTGGGATCTGGGGGTGATCCCTGCTACCAGATGACCCCTTCCAGGGTCCCACATCTGGCACAATTCTTGGCACAGGGCAGGTGTTCAGGGCCAGCACAGGGCATCTCTCTTGCATGCAGAAGGTGCTTAGTAAGTGCTGGCCGGATAGCTGGATGAAGAGACAGACCATAAGAGCAGGATCCGAAGTCTGATTCCTCTCTGCACCCTCCTCAGGGCCTCTCCCAGTGCTCTGCACAGAGCACCTGCTCAATAAACAGCCACGCTGTGAAACTGACTTTCAAAGTTGCATCCTCACCTGGACCGCATGTCCTCCACGTGCCCTTCCCGTCTCCTGGCTCAGCTGAAATCTGGGGACCCCACCTGTCCTATCCTAGCACCTTTGTCACCCAGGCCTCAGTTTCCTCCTTCACACAGGGGAGGTCCTCCCAGGGGTGGGGGAAGAAGATCCGCTATTCCCCATGGGACCAGGCCACCGCTTCCTCCTCTGGCTCTTTGTAACGTGCAGAGAGCCTTCCCCGCTTGGCACAGCCCCTCAAAATTTTACAGCAGGTCTTGTTCTCATTCTCAAAGGAGGAAAAGCTGGAGTGAAACCAATTCATATTTTAAACAGCCGGGAGAGCCAAATGAAGCCAGGTTTGCCAGGCGTAGCTGTAGTCTGGCAGAAACAGATTTACTGGGGGCAGCTCCCAACCCCTGGCGTGGGGCTGCCCGGCCAGGACGTGAGCCCTCCTGCCAGCGCCCGCACGCCTTGCCGAGGGAGTTCACCCCGCTGCAGCCCAGGCAGCTCTCGGCCCCCTCTTTGGAGAAAAAAGTGGATGAGCCTTAGGAAATAAAACGAAAATAGCATAACGATGGAAATCAGTACACAATATTTTCATTTTCAAATGAAACCTTCCCAGTTATTACTTACATACATAAAATCACTTTCATCCTTCTGATCTCAGCTTAAATGTCACTTCCTCAGAGAGCCCCTTCTGGAAAATTCTATCTCAAAAAGGACTTACCCTTTTCCCCTCATTTCCTGGCTCTGCATCCTGTTCTCGCCATCCGAAAGGCTAAATCATATTATTACCATCCTGCTGTCGGCTTCCTGTGTGTTTTATTCATGAAAGTACGACCACGTCTGCCACAACCCTCGGCAGGGGGCAAGTGTTCAGTAAAGGCCAACACAGGGCTCTCCCAAACTCTGGCTTTAACCTGTGTTTCCAAGCTCACCCCCACTTCTTTTATTTATGAGCCCCCTTCTCTGGCCAAGCTGAGCACCACCCCCCCACCCCGCTTTCCCACGTCCAGCTCTCCTGCCTTCGGGCAGTGCTGTCCCCTCTGCTGCCCCCTGTCCCACCCTCCCTCCTAGGTGCTCGGCCTCCCCCTCCCCCAGCCTCTCTGGCTGCCCCACCCTGTCTACCCCCTATAGGGCCACTGCATCCCAGTGGGGGATCAGCCGCCCGTGCACCGTGAAGATGGGTCCCCAAGGGTCATGCTGTGGCAGGCACCGGGCCAGGCAGGCGGCAGGTGTGCAGGGAAGTGAGCAAAGACCAGGACAGAGCAGGGCTTTGCAGCCTCCTTATTAGGCACTGGCATTCCAGACACACAGAGCTCCACGCAGCAAGGCCATTGCCGGCATGGGCCTTTCAGCAAAGAGCAAGAGGGAAGGAAGAGAAGACAATGAACACGAGGACGCAGCCTGGGAGCCGGGGCATTTGCAGGCACCTGCTTACAGATTTAGAGGCATTTCAAGAGCAGCCTGACAGCCCTGCTTGAATTCTGTGCTGGGATGGTGCGACCTTGTGACAAAGGTCCCAGATGGTGTGGCAGGGGACAGAGTCCTAGGCAGGCAGCCACTTCATTCTGGGGATGCCACTCCCTGTGCTCGAGTCTAGCAGGGCCTCAGTTGCCCCATCTGCCAACTGGGGGTACAGCAGGAAGCCCTGAGTCTCCTCCTCCCGTTTCAGCCCCTGACTTTCTGGTGCTCAGTGACTGTGCCCCTGACGCTGTCAGTCCAGGGCAGAGGATGCCAGTGATTGAGGGGTCCCCTACCCAACACACACAGTTCCAGGCTTCCCTCTGGCCCCCTGGGCCCACCTTGGCCGCACATTCCTGGCTCCTCCTTCCTCCCACCCAACTGCTCCCTCCTCAAACTGCCTCAGGCAGCCATGAGCACCCCCAGTGCTCCCCCCAGCAGTGTCCTCCCTTTCCCCAGCTTCCCGCCTCCCACCCCAGCCTCACCACAGTCCGTCCTCCGTCCTGTGTCCAGGCCACCCGCCCAGAAGCGGGGCCTCCTCTAGCACTCTTGGTGGACGAGAGCAACATCCACGGCTCAGGACTGACTCTGGGGGTCGGCGTGGTCGGGCTGAGCTCACCTTCTCCAGCTGGACCCCGTCCAGATCGAATATCTGCTCCTTTCATTGCAGAAGTCTTCAGAAATGTGATAGGAGGACAACACGGGCAGACCATGTGCTAACCTCATATGTAACCGTATTGAGCCTCAGTTTCCTGATCTATAAAATGGGACACTAATGCTTCCCTAGAAGAGAGATGGAACACAGATGCATCACAGAAAGGAAACACTACGCTAATCTGAGGCCCAACGCTAAGTCTAGCAGGCAAATTCCTCCTCCCCACCCACGGCAGCCTCCTCGCGCCGTTGGATGTGGCACCTTCCTTCTTCCAGACAGCTCCGGGGCCTTGATGGGTCTGCCAAATCCCTGCTCCCCAAACGCCCCTGCTGTAAATCATGTCAGCCTCACTTAGCTGCCTCTGAGCTTCTGGGCATATGTGCATGATATCGGAATAAAGTTTAAATTAAATCCAGAAGCTGCAACGCTTCATAAAAATCAAACTGCAAATTCCTCGCGGTGGAATGCCAAGCCAAAAAAGTAATCAGAAATAAATACATTTTGCCCCATGTGCCCTGGACACCCCCAAACTTGCCTCCAGAAGACCTGGGGGCCTTCCAAAGGTAAGAAATCTCTGCAGGAAACCTCCCACATGGCCTCAGGGCTCGAGCCCTTCCCATGCATTTTCCAGAAGGAGAGAGAAGCAGGGTCCCAGCCCATCGAGGACCAGAGGACAGAGAGCAACCCCAACTGGGGCTGGGGACAGAGATGAGGGAGGACTGCTCCGCTGCTTCCCACACACTGCCTCCCTGCGACCTCCGACTCCTGTCTTCTCCAGGTGAAACTTCCAGCTGCCCAGCGGCTGCGTGCTGGATGCCTGCCAGCCGCCTGGAGTTCACCTAAAGGATTTATGAGTTTCTGCCCCTGCAAGTTCCGTGCAAGGAAGTCCAGGCTGAGAAGCACCTGCAGGAAACACCAGGCAAGGTGTGTGCATGTGTTTTCTAAATAGCCCAGTTTCCAGGGGGGCTCCCGTGCACGTGGTGTTTGCCAGAAGCCACCAGGGCAGCAGGGGGTGGGGTGTACCTGCTCCTGCTGCCAGGATGATTTGCTCACGTAATTAACATTCAGGCCGAAACTGGAGAGGGCGTTTCAAATCACAATGACTATTTTTAGAGGCCTCTTAATGGAAAACTCTCTTCCTTTCAAACCACACAGCTTTCTGTAATTAGAAGGGAGACTATTATTCAAGTCAGATTTTACTTTCTCTCAAATTTCTGTGCTCTATCCGATGTTATCATGAAGACGCATTTGCTTGCAGACAACAGCACTGCCAGGGGGCCCTGAACAGGACACTCGCAGCACCCTCACTCACCCTCATACAGCGGGGGGGACGATGGGGTCACCCCACAAGGCCCCTCTGCCCTCCCTGAGGCCCACCCTGACTCTGCCGGGGACCGCTGGGGTGAGGTGGACCAGCCTATGTAGTTTTCTCTTAGAAACTGGCTACAGGGTCCTCAGGAGCATGATATTTTTGGAGGGTGATTTAAAAATGCATCTTCTGTTTTCCCATCCTAGAATCACAGACACCCTCCCACAGGTGCATTCGTGTGCCAGCAAGCGGTGAGCATCTCCTTGGTGCCAAGAGAGGGGTGGGACCCCACAAAGGGACACAGCCCCGTGTACCCTGGAGGCACCGTCTCTGCCTTCATGGAGCTTGTATTCTAGTGTAGGGGGTGAAGGGGGGTGTCAAATAAATAAAACAATACATCAATAAAACATGCACGGCTTTGACAAATAATTAAGAAAGGAAGGGGGAAAACAGGAGGAGGAGAGGAAGGGGTTGGAAAGGGAGGGAGGGAAGGAGGAAGGGAAAAAGGAAAGGAGAGAAGAAAAGAGAAAGGAAGGAAGAGGAGAGGGAGGACAGGCTCTGTGGAGATGTTAAACGTGGAGGGACATGACAAGGGCCATCTCTGGGATGGCATGGACAGTGTGGATACAGGTAGACCAGTCTGGGGCCACTCTGCGTCCAGTGAGGGAGGGTGGCGATTGGGGTGGGGCAGGGATCCCGGGGAAGGGAAGAAGAGGCAGATTCCAGCCAGCTGTCAGGGACAGCTGGAACCAGTAAGACTTGCTGGAGGGACGGCAGGGAGGGAAGGATGGGGCCGGGGAGTTGAGCCAGGGGTGGGGAGGCCCCTTCTGTTGGAGAAAGACTAGGAAGGGAGAGGCTTAAATTCCAAAGGCTGCAGCTTGAGCAGCAGCTTTTAACAAGAAACTCTCCTCTAAGGCCAAGTGCAAAGACCCTCCTGTTTCCAGATGAAGCCTGTGGTCACCTGTGGTCCTGTGGCGTCTTCACTCCATCACTCACTCGATCAGCAAACACTGGCTGAACAAACACCACGGCCAGACCCTGGGCGGGTCTAGGGCAGCTGAGCAGGCTTAAGGACTCAACCTGCAGCGTCACAGGGGAGAGGCATGCAAATGAGGACCACATTCCCAGAAGGTCAAGGCCAGGAAGGCCACATGGGGGATGGGAAGAAGGCAGCAGGGGAGGGGCCACCAGTCCATCTGCTTGGACCCCTGATGACTGCACAGGGACCAGACAACTGAGTGGAACCTTCCAGAACAGCTGGAGTTGGGCAGAGCCTGTCTACACGTTCGACTCGATGGAGGGTGTAGACAGCCATGAGGTTATTCCCTGTACAAGGGCAGTGGGAAACTTCCGCAGGGACGCGGATGTTCCACATCGTAGTTTGGGTGCAGATTACACATTTGTTCAAACTCAGCAAACCGAACACAACTTCTAATTTGCTTTATGTAAATTCCACTACACGTATATGGCACCTTTAATTTTAAATGAGATTTAAAACGGCAAACACAAAAAAGCCAGGATATTCATAGTTAATGCTCCCTAAGTTTAAGTGAACATTCCGTAATGACCTAACATACTGACTTTACCTTTTAAGAGGCAACACTGCCATTTCCAGCTGTGGTTCCAAGCTTTCGGCTGGGCTCAGGCACGTCCTGCCATCCACCCTCCCACCCAAGAGAACACAAGGGCAGGATTTGCGCATCGCAGGCACGAGGGACACTGGCTTCCTCCACCCTGAGGTTCCACCGCCAGGGAAGGTTTCCGGGGAGCCAGCCCCTGCCACGTCCCACCTGTGACAGGCCTTCTGGGCCTGCAGGTAGGGCCTACCCTTGGCAAGATCCTTCCGCCTCCTGGATTCTCCATTTCTATAAATTCAGATTGCGGTCCACACAAGGCCTTTTTTTTTTTTTTTTTTTTTTTTTTTAAGAATGTCTTTTGCCAAAGTCTGTGTTGAGTAAAGTAATTAGCTAGTGCCAGGCCCAGAAAGGGAGAGCTCTGTAATTCATGTTCCACGCGGTGACACCTGGCGTGCGGAGGCCCAGGTAGCAGCCCCCAGTGACCTGTCCTCTGCCCTGCATTCCGTCCTAAATGCCTCCATCCAGCCCACTCGCATCCCATGATGCTTAATTGCTGGAACACCCAAAGCCTCCAGAATATTTCTCTTCCCGTTAAATCTCTGTTGACACTAAATCTCTGTTGACACGTCCCCAAATGCAGAGGTTGATAGTCAGCCTTTGGAGTCTAAAATATGACTCAGACAGAAAGCCACTGAAGGCTCCCTAAGGGAGGCCTTTCAACAAGTAACCCTGGTTTCATAAAATAAACCAAAGACAGCAGGCAGGAGTGAGTGACTGCAACCGTGCTTCTCTCCCCGCCACACCCTTTGAAAGAAGAGACAATGGAGGGACGATCGGGAGCTTCCCCAATGTCCAGGGCTGGTATTACGCACGTGGTCACCCACAAGGGTGACCCATGAGGGCCCTGGAGAGGTGCCCTCACCTCAATCCCACACACCAAGACTGTGTCCCTCCAAGCCAGTGCACATGAAACAAAGGTGCCTCCAAGAGAGGTGCCCACATCCACAGCAGCTTCCATATCCCATTAAGAAAGGAAGGGGGAAAACAGGAGGAGGAGAGGGAAGGGTTGGAAAGGGAGGGAGGGAAGGAGGAAGGGAAAAAGGAAAGGAGAGAAGAAAAGAGAAAGGAAGGAAGAGGAGAGGGAGGACAGGCTCCGTGGAGATGTTAAACGTGGAGGGACGTGACAAGGGCCATCTCTGGGATGGCATGGACAGTGTGGATACAGGTAGACCAGTCTGGGGCCACTCTGCATCCAGTGAGGGAGGGTGGCGATTGGGGTGGGGGGTCACAGTGACCTCCCCGCATCTGTAGGTGCAGCCAGTGCCAGAAGCAGGCACACGACTTCAGCTCATCTGCTGGTGGGGCCACCATGAGCCCACTGCTGCAGACAGAAGCCTAGAACACCTGGGTGAGCCTCTAACACCCACCCCGCAGGTGGGCACAGTCAGCCCCGCACCCTGCCTCCTCTCCCAGTTCAGCCTGTGTTCCAGGCTGAACCAGGCCAGACAGGTCCTTGCCCTGAGCACCTGGACTCCTGGCCGGGCTCATTTCATCCTTGCTCCTCTGGAGGCCGGGAATGAATTCTGTGCATTCATGGCCTTGGATGTATGATTCTCCTTCAAATCAATGGCCAAGACCAAGATCTTCACCCTGACTGAGCTATTTGATGTCCTATCAACATTAATCACATCTAAGATTGCTGCCCCATTGCATAGATTCTGGAGACTGCACCACGGCCCCTGCCTCCGGGGCCAGCCTACAGGTCCCACCTTTTCTCCCTGCCACCAGCAAGGGCTCGGCAGGCCTCCCCGCAGTGCCCCCAGATGCCAGCCTGGTATGGCGCAGAATGCTCAGTTGCTAGCATTTGTGAAAGGGAGTTAGACTGTAACAGCTGTAAAAAATAAGTACAAATAGTTTCTCATCCGACTGCACCCAGCTCTCCACTCATCACTGACTCGGTATCCATTTCCTGGGGCTGCTGCAACAAAATGTCACAAACTGGGTGACAAGACAAATTTATTCCCTCACAGTCCTGGAAGGCAGAGCCTGAAACCCAGATGTCAGCAGAGCCACGCTCCCTCCAAAGCTCTAGAGGAGGATCCGTTCTTGTCTCTTCCAGTCTCGTAGCCCCAGGTACTCCTTGGCTCATGGGAGCATCACTCCAAGCTGCCTCTACCTGGCAGGGCCATTCCACCTCTGTGTCTGGGTCTCTGTGTCTCCACGGGGTGCTCTCCTCATGTGTCTGTGTCTGTGTCCAAATCTCCCTCTTCTCATAGGAGAGCAGTCATATTGGATTAAGGCCAACCCTAAAGACCTTATCTTATCTGGATGAAATCTGCAAAGACTCTATTTCCAAATAAGGTCACATTCACAGAGTTAGAACATATCATTTGGGGGGGGTGGGGTGGGGACACAATTTGACCAATATTTCCCTGGAGAGATCTAGTTTGGTGACTCTTTCGTTCACTAATTCCTGCAGCAAGCATGTGTTGAGCACCATCGTGTTCCATGAGCCATGTGAGATGCTGGGGACTTCTGCCCTCTAGGAGTCACGGTCCAGGGGGACAGGTCAGCAGGCAGCTGCTATGAAGTGTAATACAAGCACACTCAGGGTCACGGCAGCACTTAGTGTGGCTCTTATCCCAGTCTGTGGGCACCAATGGAGCTTCTCAGAGGAAGCAATGGCAAAGATGAGAATGGGGTATACTGTTCAGTCAGGCAGAGACCAGGGACAGAAAGAGTTCTGAGAACCCAGAGACCAGAGAAGCCGAGAGCCTTTAGGAAACCTCAGATGATTCAGCAGGGTTGAAACAGAGAAGCACCAAGAGAAGAGGCTGAAGTGACACACGGGTAGCAACTCCAGAAAGTCACATCAGACACTTGCATGTCACCGTGAAGTCAAGGCTCCGCTCAGCTCTGATGACAGGTGCCACTTACGGAACAGCCACAGCAAGCGAGCGGCTCTGCCCGCACCTGTGTCTCCTGTGTACCCGCCCCTGCCCTGCCAACCCTGCATGGGAGGGGGCTCATGTCCACTGCACAGTTGAGGAAAATGACACTTGTGGCATTTACATGTCTTGCCCCAGGTCACATGAGGGGCAGCAGAGGCTAGACTCTGGGACTCTGGGACTCGGCCGCCTGGCCCTCCCAAGACATTGCACCAGGGGGAAAAGAAGGGCAGGTGCAGGTGTCCACAACGGGCTGGTGGCCAGGGCTTCTTTTCATCTGTGACACCCCCTTGGGTACTCACCCCAGAGCCCCCCAGTTTAGGAAGCACTGCCAGGGGAGCAGGAGCTCAAACACACCCACCCGCACCCACCCCAGCCAGGGAAATGCTCCGCAAGGCAGTCGACCAACTCCATTCACACCAGGCCCTCAGCAGCAATCCACTTCTGTCACTGAGACTCCCACGACCTATTAATTTATTTTACAAAAGCAACCCCAACCCCATCAACCATCCAGTTATTTTTGTCCCTCTGCAGTCAAACAACAGATTCAGCTGTTTTGTTGTTTTCATCTGCCGACTGGTTACCCAGGGTCGCCAAGGAACCGCCAGGCCCTGTCGGCTCATCTCCAGCCACAGCCGCACCCAAGACACCGCAGGGCCAGTCCACACGGGACAGTCCCTGCCAGGAGAGAGCTTGGTGACGGGAACGGACCCCTGGGCTCTACCCGAGAGGGCCGAAGGGCGCTGAACCGGCACAGCCCTTACTCTAGTAGGCTGTCGGGCTCTCTGCCCCGATTTGATTAATGAGCATGGAGTTTGGCAGAGGCACTCTTGGAAGGTTCTGGATTGCTTGTGTGTACACATAAAACAAAAGATGCACTGGGGGTATTTTTAGCTAAACATGGCGGATGGCTATGTTTATTAAGATAGGAGCAATCAAACCTTGGCTGTTTTAAGTTATACACAGATATGCCAGAGAAGCGCTGCCTTATGCAAATTCAGAGTCTCAGGATAAACTAAAAAAAACAAGAAAAACAAGCCTCATACACCAAGCAGCACGTGCTGAATGGCAAGGCTAGAATATCTTTCCCCTCACTCCATCTTCTTTTCCCAACGACCGTCCCAGGAGGATCGGCACTGGGGCGACTGCGTTACAAACGCGTCTACACGCGGAGGTGGGCGTGTGCGCACCTGCCACCGTGTCCCCACAAAGGGAATTAAAGGTGGGGAACGAAGCTACATAATAGAATTTGAATAAATAGATGGGGAAATGAGGGCAACTGGGATAGAAAATGAGGAATAAAAATAGAGAACAGAAAACAGAGAGCAGAGAGCAAGTGGGAGTGAGGAAGGAAAGACGGGGAGGAGGAGGAGGAGCGAGAAAGAGAGAAGAGGAAGCAGGGACCAGGTGTTTCCATGGTGACCAGCAGCTCCGGGCCGCGGAGATAAGGCTCGGGAAGATGCCGTGGCCTGACTGCTTAGCCGGCTGCCGTGGGCGTCCTTCCGTGCCCAGAAGCTGCCCCAGCCATGTACCAAACCGACCAGGAGCCGTGCCGCTGGGCCAGGCGAGCCCTAAGTCGGGCGACACCCGTCACGTCCCCCTCCCCGGGGATCTGGGTCCAACCAGAGGGGCAGGCAGCTGGTGTCTGCTGGCAGCTTGGCCTGTGGCGTGAGCCTGCGAGTGCGGGGGAGGGGGACCCCAACCCGCCGTGTGCTGAGGAGCTGGGACAGTGAGGTTGTCAAATTAAAGGTCAAAGCAGCTCTTGCCACGGTCATCTGTGGCCTCCATGGGGCCAGCCATGGCTGCCCACGACTTAGTCAATGTCTAAGGGGCATTGGGCACTTTGACTGTGACCCCCTCCCGTCCTGGGTTCTGGAATACCCCACCTCCTCTCGTTCCCCGCCCCCCCACTGCCCTGCCCAGACTGTCTCTGCCTTTTCCTCCTTTACCAAGACTGGGTCTGGCCCCTTTCTCTCCGGTCTTCCCCTTTTCCCTCTCCAGGCGACCCGCCCATTCCCGTGGCTTCAAATGCCATTCATGCCGAGGAGCCCCAGGTCTGCGTGACCTGCGGCCTCCTGACGCCTCCACTTGGAGGCTGCATCAGCGTCCCCAGCTTCAGTCCAAAAGTGAACTCTTGATTTCCTCCATAAAAGACACCGACTTAGCCCTGATGGTCGCAAGCCAGAGGCCGGCTCTGCCTCCATGGCCCCAGCACAGCGCCCATCAGCTCCTCTTGTCCACTCAGCTTCCAAGATGTACCTCGAATCTGTTTCCTTCCTTATTCTCGAAGGCCGCTACCTCATTCGGGGCCACTAAATCCAACCTGAATTTGCTCAACAGCCTCCTGACAGCCCCTCCTCCCCTCTTGCTCCCCAACAGTTTGTTCTCTGCAGGGCAGCCAGAGACCAGTCCACAGCGGCTGAATCTGCTCTAGCCTTTCGATGCCTCCCCTCACACTAGGAAGAAGAGATTTGAGGCGGGACCTGCCCTGGCCCTGTGTCCTCCCGAGGCCCCTCTGGTCCCCTCCCTGCCCCTCCCTGGCCTCTTTCAGTTTCTCACACATGCAGTCTTTCCTGCCCCAGGGCCTTTGCACTCACCTCTCCTCTGCCTGAATGTCCTTGGCCCTGGCCTTTATACACTTGCTTCTTGCTCATGCATCTCTGCCTGCCGCCCCCACCCAAGACGAGCCCCAGCTGCTCTTCTCCATCTGCACTACCTGCTGCTTCCCTCCTGGCCCTTAGCACAACTGGTAGTTTGTTATTAGTCTCTTGCCTCGTGGCATGTCCACTTCCCCTGCTGGTCTGTAGCTCCCTGAGGACAGGGCTGTGTCTGATTTGCCCACACGATGTCCTCAGAGTCTGTCCATACTGTGCATCCACTAAGTACTGTTTTGAAAGCTATGCAGCAGAAAGACAATGGGAGACCGAGAAAGTGTCCCACGGACATTCCAGTTCCTGGTCCCTGCGTCTGGGAAGCCAGCGTCACACAGGTTTCTGCTGACCTCGCACAGGTTTCTGCTCTTGACAACAGTACCTGTTCCCTGGACCTGACTCTGTTCCCTCTGGGAAACAAGCTGCCAGCTTCGGAAGCTTGCGGCCTCCAGGGCACTTGGCACAAGGCTTGGTCTCGTCTCAGGCTTGGAGTTTGGTGCTGTACTTTATGCTCTGGGTTGAGGTGGAAATACTTGTACAAACCCGAATCACTACACGAGGGGAGACCATCTCAGCCAACCGTCACTCCCAGACCTAGGAGCTTCGTGCTGCCTGCTGTTGAGCTAGAATTGCATCCCAGGGGTTAGGGACAAAATGCCACCATGTGTGTGATCAGAGGTGGCTGGTGATGGGGGAGCGGGTGGTGGGATCTGCGGAGTTGGGGCCAGGGGTCCTGGGGAGGAGAAGCTTCACTGGATGAGGCTCTGGATTGTTCTGGGATTCTGTGTCCAGGTCTGCAAGATCAAGACAGCCGGTGCCATCAAGTCACTCAGCTCGATGTCCCCACCCCCGCCCTCATGCACATGCACCAACTAAGTGTGAAAGTGACGGCTCCTTCCCTTGGAGTCCCGCAGGCATTTCTGCTCACCGCCCAGGAGGGGGGACCCTGGGCCCTCCTCCCTCCCTCAGCTCAGAGGCTGGCAAACAGCAGGTGTCAAATTAATGTTGGTTGGTTTGATCTGGCTAAATCATCTCAAGGGTCTCTTCCAGCCCTCTGGCTCCAGCTGCCTCCGCCATGTGATCCCCATCCTGTGCCAGGTGGTGGCTGGGTGGAGTAGGCAGAGGGACAAGGAGAGATGGGGAGATGAGTGCAGGGGGAGGCCTGGATGGGGGCAGGGGTGGGGCGGCCAGCCTAGTGCCCTTGGAATCGAGTGAGGCTGGGCAGAGGCACAGACACTCAGAAGGCTTGAGGCAGACAGGGAGAGAGTAGGAGATGGAAATAGATATATACAATCAGCAGATGCCAAAATATGCAGAATGTTCCCGAGCCTCCCTGGAACGTCTCTCTAGAGAAGCCCATGGGGGAAAAAAAATCCTTTATTCCACTTCTAATTAAGGATCTGCTTTGATGTGCTCAGGCACAGGAAGGAAAGTTACAATGACTAACATTTTTAATGTCATTAAAAATAATTAAATTACACAGTCATTTCTTACACCCAGCCTGGACTTTTTTCAACACTCTCTTTCAAAATGAAACATTGCAAAGACATCAGGGAGCTGGAGAGAGCCTGTGGACAGAACCTTCATTTCAACTGCCGCTCTTGACAGAGGATTGTAATGGGCTTCACAATCCATTTGAAGCTTCTTGCTATTTCATAGGCATAATAACAGGCATAACGCCTCAGACTTTAATGGCACCTTCCTACCTAACAGCCACATGTGACTCTCACAGACAATCTCCTTTTGTGTGTTGAAGAGGGGAGAAGTATCACTGGCGCCATTTACAGAAGGAGCAATCTGACAACGGTGCACAAGCACTGATATTCACCAAACACTGCCACGCTCTGGCCACTGAGCTCTTCATACATCCTCATTTACACCCTCGGCCAGCTTTTCAGGTCTGAGCGAGGATTCAGACCTGGGCACGTATGCTTCAACACTATGCTACATAACTTGTTCCACAAGATTTTATTGAGCATCTACTATGTGCCAGGCGCGATTCTGGCTGCCAGGGACATGGTGGCGAATGAGAGAGACAGACCTCTGTACAGGAGGGGATGACATTGTAATAGGACCACATAATAAATGGGCCACAAAGAAATTAAAACAAGGTGATGGGGTCCAGACTGTAGGGCAGGTGGTAAAAGAGTCTGTGCGTACTAAGTAGTTAAATGCCAAGAGGGACCTGTTTGCAAAAAAAAAAATATGGAACAGAGCATTCCAGACAGAAGGAAACACAGTGATCTTAAACATGTTCATATTATTTAGCTCAGGAATTTTACTCCTGAATATCTGTTGCAAGACAACAATTACTAATACAACAACAAATATTTATAATAATGAAAACAAATAGAAATGACCTAAAATCCAATAGGAGAAAAGGTCAAGGAATTATGACACATGTGCTTGCTGAAATATTATGCAGCCGTGAAAAATAATCTGGCAGGCTTTGATTCTGGCTAGGAGGCACGGCCTGCTGTATCTCTCCCATTGATCGCACCTAAAAACCCAGGACATAATATAGAAAACAACTATCAGAAAAATAAATAACGACAGGTGGAGTGGGGGGAGAAACCAAAACTTGAAGAAATACAGACATGGGAGTGAGTATCCTGGGGTCCCTCCGCCCTGTGCTGTGTGGTTTAGACACTGGCAGCTAATCCTGGAACTGAGCGGCCCATGTGCCGGCTGCAAAACCACAAGGGCAGCCCCTGCCTGCAGCTCAGAGTGGGAGGGGGTGTCACCCCCCTTTTGTTTTCTCTTCTCCCTCTTTCCTCTCCCGTCGCTGTCCCTGGGCGAGCCCCGTCAGGAATTTGTGGTCCTGTAGCAGCAGTGGTCATGGAGCCACACGGGCATGTCCCAATTCTCAGAAAATTCTTTCCTCTGCATAGAGGAACTTGGAAAATGGGTCGCTGCGGTCCAACGAGTGAGGTGGGAGGATGTCTGTGATTCTCTCTCTCTCTCTTTCTCTCTTGTGCTAAAATGGACCCAGTCACAGGGAAGTTAAAACCCCCAGATTTCCAGCTGGAGCACCAGGAAAGTGGCCCTGAGAGCTGGGAAGTGTGGAAGAAATCTGCACGAGGAAGAAACTAGAGACAGAGGGTCTCTAGCTAATTCTTCATCGGAAGCCCCGGGCTCCTCTCTGAGCTGTGTGTGTGGAACTGGCACAGAGCAGCAGGCTCAGGCTTTGAGAACTTGCCTGCACTATGACCACTGTCCGAGTCCCAGGCGGGCCCCTGGCTGGTGCCCACACAGGACATAGCCAATAGCACTGCAGGGGCGTTGAAGACTGAACCGGCATTGAAACTGCACGGGGACTTGTGGGCTAACGCTAAGCAGGCTGGTTGCTGCTGAAACAAAATAATCAACATGTGTCAGAGGATCACCAGCACCCACAGCCTCCCAACATGGTATTCAGCTTAGCCAGGATGTAACTCACAATTACTCAGCACACAAAGAACCAGATAAATCCCAACAACTCCCAAGGGAAAAGGTAATCAACACCCCCAACCACAAGATGACCCAGGTGTCGGAATTATCAAAGACTTTATAGCAGTTCCCACAACCATTAATATATGCCATAAAGTAAGAGTGAACCTTCTTAAAACAAATAGAAAGTTAAAAGTCCTCAGTAGTGAAACATAAGGGAAATAATAAAAAAGAACCAAGTGGAGATTTTTAAAACTGAAAAATGCAAACAGCACAATGATTTTAATCACTAGAGGGACACAATAACAGATTGGACATGACAAAGGAAAGAATTAGTTCATTTGAGGATAGAGCAACAGAAAGTATCCAACAACAAAGAGAAAAAAGGTGGAAAATAAATGAAAAGGGCCTCAGATTCCATGAAACAATCCCAAAGGCCTAACATTCATGCCACTGGAGACCCAGAAAGAGTGTGATGGAAAATACACTTAACTACATAATGTCTTAAAACTTCCCAAATTCTGTGAAGGATATAAATTTACAGAATCAAGAAACTCCACAAACCTCAAGCAAAAATACTCAAAGAAAACTGTGCCAGGAGACACCATCATCCAACTGCTAAAGGCCAAAGATAAAAAAAAAAAACTTACAATCTGTCACAGAATAATACCGCATCACATACAAAGCAGACACATTTGAATGACAGCAAATTTCTCATCCGAAACCATGGAGACCGGAAGACAGTTGAAAATTATTTTTACCAAGGACATGATTCCTCGATCTAGCAAAAATACCCCTCAGGAAGGGAGGTGAAATGAAGACATGCTCAGATGAAGGGAACCCAAGAGAATGCATCACAGGTAGTACGTACATTTAAAAATAAATTTTAAAAATAGGAACAATACTAAATTATTTCACAAAGGGCTTGTAATAACTTTGAAAAATTCCTATGACCTAATGTTCGAAAAATCATGAGACAAAATTGTAAAGACGGTATGATCGCAGCTATGCCCAAAAATACTGTGCACAGAGAAAGAGCTAGATGGAAGTAAAATAAAGTGTTATGGGTGACTTCTTTTGGTAAAAAGACTGTTGGTGGGTTTTTTTCTTCATTTATTTTTCTGTATTTCCAAAATTCCAGTGGATGATTGTTAAGGTTTGAACGTGTCCCCTAAGCTCATGTGTTGGGTACTCAGTCCCCGATGCAACAGTGTGAAGGTCGTGACCTGGAAGAGGTGACTCGGTCCTGAGGGCTCTGCCCTATGCAGGGTTGATACCACTGTCTCAGGGTCGGCCAGTGACCCTGGGACGGCACTCCTGTAAAAGCATGAGTTCAGCCCCTCCCCCCTTCCCCTCTCCCACGCGCCGTTTTACCCTATTTCTGCCGTGGGGTGACCCAGCAATAAGGCCTCGCCAGATGCTGCCACCTTGACATTGAACTTCCCAGCCCCCAGAACTGTGAGAAATTACTTTCTTGTCTTCGTACCTTACCCAGTGTGTGGCGGTCTGTCATAGCAACACAAAACAGACAGTAATCAACCATTGTTACAATATTACAAAGTTACCTCTAAAGGCACCCCTAAGTTGTAGAAAGAGTAAAATAAATCTCTAGATTTTAGTACAAGAAAAAGAACGTGTTTAACCTGATAGATTTCTTTCTAGAAAGAAGAAGTGTGAGAGTGCCCACCAGACGAAGAAAATGGTCAACCATTTCAGCTTTCCTTCGTCTTCATGAGTTTCCAATTATTTAAAATAATTGAGAGTTAAAAAAAAAAAAAAAAAAAAAACACCTAAAGGCCAGGCGCAGTGGCTCACACCTGTAATCCCAGCACTTTGGGAGGCTGAGGAGGGAGGATCGCTTGAACCCAGAAGCCCAGCCTAAGCAACATGAGCAAGACCCCATCTCTAAAAAAAACTTTAAAAATTAGTGGGGCATGGTGGCACGCACCTGTAGTCCCAGCTGCTCAAGAGGCTGAAGTAGGAGAATTGCTTGAGCCCAGGAGTTCAAAGCTTGAGTAAACCATAATCACATCACTGCACTCCAGTCTGGGCAATAGTGTGAGACTGTATTTCAAAAAAAAAAAAAACAACAACTACTTGAATCTCAAGATTAGATTTTGCCTGCCTGACAGTTCTTCATTTTGTTTGCATAGAGAGAAACGGCAGCAGCAGATTTGAAAGCTTAAGGGCTGCTCTGCACAGAAGGCAGGAACTGGCAGCCCACCCATCGGGGAGACAAGGTGTGAAGTCCACCTCCCAGGAGCGGGAGCTCCGGCTGCAGACGGTGGACTCAGTAACAGGTGCTGAGACGCAGGCGCCCCGTGTGCCGAGTAATCCAGGGGACCTGCAGGCTGGTGAGGGAGACAGCCACCCGTGCCACCGTCACTTGTGAAGAAGGGAACCACAGATATTTAGGAAGGTAAAAAGAATCCCAGGAGATGTGACAGTTTAAAGTTACGGTTGGCAATTCCCCGAGGCTTCCAACTTCAAAGAGGAAAGCAAATGCCTGGCTTACAGGGGGGCTGTGCGAGGGGAGAACCGAGATCTGAAAACTGCGGTGTGTGTGATCCCCAAAGCCTTCCCCATTTGCTCAGCAATTTCCTGCCAAGAAAAGGTGGCATCTCCACCCCTCCCCGAGGATCCCTGCACAGCCCCTGGAACCTTTGCCCTGTAAGTAGGAATGTCTCTTGTCCCACTCCAGGGTCTCTCCCCCTGAGCACCACTGACGTTTGGGGGCAGGTAGACCTTTGTTCTATGGCCGCTCTGAGCATCGAAGGATGGTTAGCTGCACCTCTGCCTCTACCCACTAGATACCAAGAGCACCCATACCCCGCAGTTAATCAAAAAAATATCTCTCCAGATACTGCCGAATGTCCCCTGGGTGCAAAACCACCCCAATTGAGAACCATTGTTCTAGCCATTTTGGAAACCTCATGGGTTTCCAAAGAAGAAGAAGTAGGTTTCTGAAGAAGTAGGAGGTGGGTCCGCTTGTTTTAACTGTAGATATGGTCGCTGAGCCCTGCACAGCTAACGGAATAGAGAAAAAATAATAGTAAGGTTTAAGAATTTTTTAAAATTTGAAAAGGGTAAAAATTTTTTTCTGGATATAATGCAGTTTTGCCCTTTTTAAAAATGCACTGCTGTCCCTCGTGGAGAGCTGTGTTTTAGGTGCTCATTCATTCATCCATGCGGCCCTGAAGCACTAGGTTTGCACTCGTTCCGAGGTAGCCAGCCCGGCCGGCTTGTACCTGCAGCGAGTCCCCGTGCGTGTGTGTGCAAATGCAGAACTTTATCGTGCTTTGTCTCACTGAGTCTCCCAAGGTTTCTGGGAGCTGACATTAAACTCCCCAAAGAAAAGGGGGATCAGAGAGGCGCAAGGGCTTTCCCAAGTGGGTGGGAGGGGCTGGGGGAAGTTCTTTGTGGAGTATCACCAGCTGCCGAATGTGAAAGGAAAGGAACAGGAGAGCTCCATTTTGCAGCCCCAGTGAATAACTGGTTCCCGCTAGAGTCACCATGGGGTGAGACACTACTGGGCGACAGGGTATTTACACAATGCCAATGTATCGCCTGTAGATAACTAATTGCAAAGGGAAAAGTGGCCTTGGCCTGAGGACATCTCTCTGTCCACACCTTGACCAAGTGATCAGATCACCCACAGTGGCACAGCTTGATACTTGCAGCGAAAGTCCCCACCCGTACCTGGGAAATGTTTCCCCAAAGAAATCTAATCCCAACCAAGCCTCTATACCTCACTCCCAGTTCAGAGGAAATAAAAGGGTAGCAAACTATATAAAACAGCCTCAAGGGCACAATAGGACAAATCAAGAAAGTGAGGATTCTAAAGGACAAGTGGCCCACACACTTGACAAAGTCAATGTCATGGTGAAGAAAAAGAAAACGTGGAGGGAGGGACCATTCTAGATTTAAAAAGATTTAGAGACACAACTATCAAACGCAATGTGTGTGTCTGGATTAGCTTCTGGCTTTTAAAACATAGGTATGAAACACATCCTTAGGACAGATGAGGAAATATGAACACATACTGGATATTGTATAGGTCAAGTGACTGTTATTTTTTTAAGTGTAACAATAGTATTGTGGTTATAGAAGTAAAAAGGAGAAAACCTGTTTTTCTCTGTCTGCTCTCATGCACACTTCACTTCTGACACCAAATGTGTGTTTTCCACACCAAGCAGGTCTCCAGACCCCCAGATGGCAGCTGGCTGTTCTACAATTCAGTTGTGACACTGACCGGGAGTTGGCACGGAATCCCAGGTGAAGGGCTTCGTCCCACAACCGCCTCCACGTCAGGTGCCAGTTGGAGACAGGGTGCCCAGGTTATGCACGATTCTGTCCAACTTGGCTGCAAATCAGAGGTTCCCAAGACTCTCTCCTGAGGTTCAACAATTTACCGTGACAGCTCGCAGACCTCAGGGGAACACTGACTGGTTTGCTGGTTTATTATGAGGGATATGACAAAGGATATGCACCAACAGCCAGGTGAAGAGGTACATGGGGTGAGGACAGGAAGGGACCCGAGTGTGGAAGCTTCTGCCCCATGGTGCTAGGGTGCACTACCCTCCCGGCACGTGAGAGTGCTCACCAGCCCGGAAGCTCCCTCACTCTGGCACGATCGATAATATAAACTCCATCTCTAGCCCCTTCCCCTCCCCGCAGGGTGGTGAGGGAAGGTTGGGCTGAAAGTTCCAAGCTTCTCATCATGACTCGCTCTTTCTGGTGACCAGCCCCTATCCAGAAGCCCAGCAAGAGTTGCCGCACAAGAACCGAAGATGCTCATGTCACCCAGGAGATGTCATGCAATTTAGGATATCAGTGTCAGCAACCAGGGTCAAAGACCAAATATCAGAACAAAAGACACAACCTATTGTTCAGGGAATTCCAAGGGTTTTAGGAGCTCTGTGCCAGAAACTGGGGATAGAGACTATATATATATATATATATATATATATATATATATTTTATTATGTCACAATAAGAAAATGTCTTTGTTCTCAGGAGATAAATGCTAAGGGATTATGATTTAGGAGTGAAGTGTCATAATAGTTGTAACTTATTTTCAAATGATTTTTATATATGCATGTGTGTGTGTGTGTGTATATATATACATATATATATATACATATATATATATATATGCTGTCAAGAACCCCACCACCCACAGAGGGGTGGGTGGGAGAGAGATGTGACCCCTGGACCCAATTTAAGCCTAAATCTGATGCTTTTTCTGCTGTTTCACACATAGGCTTCTAGCAGAGAGAGGTTCAGGAAATGATCCACTGGTTATTTTTTTCAATTAAAAACCAGAGAAGTGGGGCCTGAATGCTTGCCTAGTTCTTCGGCAAGTTTCCAGACCTCATTAAGTAGTGGAGATTATTAGAAAGAATTTCACACTCTTATTAATTCTGTTTTCCAGTGAATCAAAGATCATCCTTGTCAGCCTTTGCTAAATCTGCAAAACACGCCAGCATCTAGATTGCTAATTAGTGTACAGGGAGAGCCGGTGGCTTCAACAACCATCTCACATAATAGAGTGAATTTAATTGAAATGCATAAATTTTAAAACGCCCTAATTTGTAAACATCCTCTTGGAAATCTTATGCCTATGCCAAAATATTTGTGAGCCACACACATCCAACGAAATTGGCATCTCCTGTCTGTCTCGTGTGTGTTACGAGGTGGAGCTCGATGTCCTTGCAACACTGTGGGTGTCCCCACCCCACGACACACACCACGCCATCTTTTTATATCCTGTTTACCTGTCCAGTTTTCTGTCTAGGCTGTAAGAGTCACTCATTCATTCATTCAACAAACATGTATTGACAATGTACTAAGTGTCAAGACTCTGCTCTAGAAACTAGAGATAATAGCAGTGAACAAACTCAGGGGGCTTCCAGATACAACCATAACAAACTGCAGTCACTTAGTAAAACTTAGGCTCAAGATCTATACATTAAGCAAAAATGCCCTATTTCATTGATTCCCGATGAAGTCTCGTTAACATATGTATGCATATGATGCTTACAAAGTAGTATAGCAGGACCTCAGAGCTGGAATGGCCCCCGGAGATCTACCTCCCATGCCCACCCTCTTTTAGAGAAGTGACCCAAGGCCAGCAGTACCTGTGCTGGGTCTCTAACATTCCACTGGCCAAAGGGACTCACCAGCCAACCCCAAACCAAGGAGCAGTGAAGAACTGGAAACAGTAACCCAGTCTTCTGAAGAGCAAAAACTTATACTGGGCTTACCACGTGCCAGGCACTATTCTAAATGCCTCACTCACCATTATCATTTCATCTTTCCCATGATGGACAGTACCGATGTCACCCTCACTTTGCATATGAGGAGACTGACACTCCTTGCCCAAGGTCACATGGTAATGAATGGCAGAGCAGGGCCAATACTGAGCAGGCCGGCCCTGGCGTCCATAGCACTTACCTGTTGCTGGCATGGCCTTGGGGCTCCCAGCAGCACCTGGTTCATCAGCTCCTAGAAACTGTCAGGGACCATTCTCATCATCTCGGCACTTGCCACTGTCGATGAGCTTGCTCATGCGCTCACTAAGCACCGAGCTTTACCGGCAGGGGAGCACGCATGGGTCACATTCATAACCCCATCCAACATGGTCGTGGTTTTAGTTCCCACCTACGTTTAGCAAGATATCAAATCTTGTTTCCCTGGACCTCCCTTCTTGGGACTTTTCTCTAGAAATCTCCCTAGATGGGGGAAGGTACCAGCCACTTCCATTCTTTTTGTGTACCCGAGATCCGCACCCTCCGAGGAGGGCTGCCCAGCCCCCTGTCCTGCCCGTGAACATCCGATGTTGCATCGGCACATAGCACAGAGCATCTGCCATGCGGCGGTCAGGCTGTGACTCAGTGCATCGGCCAAGCCCCTTGGCCATGGCACAGACGACCCCACGCACACACACCTGCCACCCTGCCTCCTATGAGGGCTGCACAGACCACAGATTCATGCCTGGGAATTGGGTTCTTGAGTGCTGAGCATGGGGGACATCAGAGAGCTTTGATTCATCACAAAGGTTGTCCGTGGACACCTGGCCTGGCCAGCCCAGCTTGCTGGTTCCAAACTTGTCCAGGAACTCTGTGAAGAGAGCCAGAGTGGATGGTCCGATGAACCCTGGGTGTAGCAGACAACCTACATTTTAGAGTGCAGATTTTAAATGACTGCAATTTAAAATTAGTGGATTTTATTCTATGGAAGTTATATTTCAACAAAGCTTAATAAATAAATGCATATGGCCACAACATGCTCTTCTTAAAACATGGCCCCTAGCCAGACATGATGGCACTTGCCTGTAGTCCCTACTCTGGAGGCTGAGGCAGGAGGATCGCTTGAGCCCAGGAGTTCGAGGCTTCAGCGAGCTATGATCGTGCGACTGCACTCCAGCCTGGGTCTCAAAACAAAAATAAAGACAAAAACACAATCAAAAAACCAAAACATAGCCCTGACACTGCTCCATCAAATGGTGGTTTCTCTGTCCCCTCCCCGTGACCCTGTGACTGCGGTGACCAAGAGGGGTTGGTGGAAATGTCCCTGTGTGACTTCTGAGGCAAGGTCAGAAAATTCTGCTCTGATCTCTTGGGACACTCACACTTGGAAGCCAGCACCATGCTGTAGGAAGCCCAGGCAGCCCCATGGAGAGGCCATGCCCAGGTGCTCCTGCTACCAGCCCGGCTGAGGTCCCAGGCAAGGCCAGACACAAGTGAACGAGCCTTCAGATGACTCCAGCTCATGGCCATTTAGCCCCTAGTCTTTGAGTCTTCCCAGACATCAGAAACTAGGAATAAGCCGTTCCCACTGGCTTCTGTCCAGATCCTTGTCCACAAAATCCATGAACATAAAGAAAATAGTTGTTTTACACCACTAAGTTTGGGGTGGTTTCCTACACATCAGTAGTAACTGGAACCTGGGGCTGCCACAGAGGCCCTGGGAAGCCACCTGTGGTCCTGAGTGAAGCGGGGACACTCCTGCAGGCGGCCTGTAGCTGGTCCCTCCGCTGGACAGGAGGCAGGGCCAGGGAATCCTGGAGAGGTCAGCAGGCTCGAAGGCAGAAGACATCTGTGTCCTTGTCGGAAGGTGAGAGAAAGGTGCTGTCACAGGTGACCAGGTGGGGTGGGCAGTGCCAGGACAGGTGATGGCTTGGAATGCAAGCTGGACTGGCCCTGGGTGACCACAGTGAGGGATCTGAGAAGCCAGTGGGCTGGGGTGCTGGCAGAGTACAGGGAGCACGTGCTCTGGGGGGTCATGAGCCAGAGCCCAGGCCAGGAGGGGAGGGTGCTGGTGCCCCGGCAAGTCGATCCCTGGAGTGAAGGAGGCTGACTCGGCCTCTGGGAGCCGGGGGCTTCCTGGTCAGCACAGTGACGGTTTTGTGGGTCAGAGTCCCAGAGTCTCTGACAAGTTGCAGAACAGCAACGGACTCTGAGCAGAGACAAGGTAAACTGAGGACCTAGCAAACAGCAGGGCCAGGAGGAGGAAAGCTGGGAAGCCTCCCTGGGGGAGGCCTCATTTGCTCCAATGTTGAGTGGGTGCTCTGGCTGGAGACCTCCTTGTTGCTTCTCCTGCCTCCCCCTGCCCCCACTACCGCTATTCCCGCTGGGAAGGTTCCTCTGCCTTCTCCAAGCCTGTTTGCAAATGGCTTCTTGCAAGTGACCTGCTGCTCCACATCACCTGCTTTGGTGACAGTAGCCCTGCTGGGGGAGTGTGTGCACCCATGCACATACACAGTCCGTCCCCTGCCAGCCCTGGGTCACAGCCAAGGACCCTACCTGTGACCCCCAGAGAGGGTGAGAAGTCTGGGAACACACAGCCCCGACAGGGTCAGGCCCCTCCAGGTAGGGCCTCCATGGCCTGCCCAGGGCCCTGCTGGGGCAGGTGGGACGGACGCGCCCTACCTTCCAGCCCAGGTGCCCGCTGCATGCGCAGCTGCCCTGGCCGTCCTTGGCCACCTTTCCTGACAAGCCCAGGTCCGCTGCAGAGCCTGCCCTCAGCTCCTCTTTTGCACGCAGACAGCAGCCTGGCCTTTTTCTCGAACCTGTTAGTGAAACACACTGAGAAGGTCACTCACTCTGAAACAGCGTGATAGCTTTATCAATTTCTTCGGGAAAACTCATGCCCGAGCGCGCACACGGGCCCTGTGAGGCGACCCCAAACCCTTTCCTTGAACCTTGCACTCGCCTGGGACCTGCTTCCAAGTTGCTCTTGGGGCCTTCTGTGCCCTCCCCACAGCACCATCTGAACTTGCAGGAGAGGTGCTGTCCTCGGACTAAACACATTCTGGGGTGTGCAGCTTCCAGCAGCCGCGTGGCTCCAGCTTAGTTTATCTTGGGCCTGAAACAGTCCAGAGGAACACCGTCCTCTCTCTGCCAGGGACAGGGCCTGCAGGAGGCCGGGCGAGGGCCGGCCAGTACCCCCGCGGCTCCCGGGACAGCCTCAGGCTGAATCCCAGATGCCCCCGCCGCCATTGGGACCTCACAGTGCCACAACCAAAAGATAAGGAGCCCAGAGGCAGGTTGCCAGCTACAGACTTCCAGTTAGAGTCAGGACTTGAAAATGCAAAACACGCCCGAGAGCTGCCATGTGCTTTTAATTTCCCTGTTACGGTAAGAGCAGGGGAAGAAAAGACAGCCAGTGAGCGGATCAGATGAATCACTAAGAGAACGCTCCAAAACCAATTCACAATGGCATTTCCTGACATGAATTTTAATTGGGTAGTTTAGTGTTAGATTATCACAACCCTTTCCCACTGACAGAAAACTAGTAGCCCCAAAAGTCTCCAGAGATGGTACACCTCTCGCCTTCCCAGCAGCAGGCCGAGGGCAGGCAGGCACCTACCCAGCCTGGATTTGCCGTAATGTCCTGATCATGGCCCGGGCTTCTGAGCGTTCAGCCATATCCATGGGGACACCTTGAACACAGGTGACCCCAACAGAGAGAAATCAGGCTCCTCAGTCCAGGGTCCTGAAAACTTACAGAAGGGACCACCACCGACTGGCAGAGACCCCCAGTGGCAGGGGCGGGGCAGGGAGAGCTTCAGCTGCCTGTCTGCTGATAAGGAAGGAGACAGGGAGGTAAGGAGGACACCAAATCTATGAGGCCAAATCCCAGTAAAAAACCTCCGGACACCGAGGCTCAGTAAGCTGCCCCGGTTGGCGGTATTTCTTAAGAATTATGAAACATTGTTGCCAGGAAAAGTGCTGTACATGAAGTCACTTCTCCTCTTGGAATGCCAGGCTCTGGGTGCAAGGTGGACCCATTTGCATAAGGAACACAGGAGCCCACTGGAAAGGAGGGTTCCTGTGCCCTGAGCTCCCAGTCTGGGAAGTGTGGGAGCAAAATACTCCAAGGGTTCCAACAGGGAATGCAAAGGAGAGAAGGAAGAAGAGGAGCTGGTAGTCCAGGCTCAACACAAGGGCAAGGGGCTCACACGGGAGAGTCGGTCTGTAGGGCAGTGTTAGCTACGGCAAGACAGTCTCCTAGAACACAGCTTCCAATATGATGACCGTGCATGTGACTTTGGAGCCCAAGCATAGGACCCTACCAGGGCCTGGGCGGGAAATGGACAGCAAGGATGTCACAGGAAAGGCAAGCAGGATGTGTCAGCAAGAGGTAGCCACAGCCCTGCACTCACCTCTGATCTGGGCCCTCTCCAGCAGTGATCTGGCACCGGGGTCCTTGGATTAAATAAGTCCCAGGTGTTCCTGTCCTGTGGGGGTGGAGGGGCGTGAGCTATTAGAGGGATCAAGAAGAACACCCAAAAATAATGTCACTGCATTTGTACTTCAAGAATCAAAAGAGCAGGAAGCACTGCAAAGCCCAGGCAGTGCCATGTGGGCCAGTGGCCGAGTGGCCGTCTGTGCACCCTCCTGTTCCTGTCTGCCTCCTGCATCGCCCAGGTGTCTGGGCTGGGATGCCTCAGGCTGTGAAAACATGATCCAAACCACTTAAGTAATGATGGGTCATCTCACAGTCCTGCCCCCAAGCAGGTCTAGAGAGGTCATCATACACTTTGTGAGATGTCGGGAGCACAGGAGGAGGGAGGCTGCCTTCTGCTCTGGGCCTCCCTCTCCAGAGCGAGGGAACCTTCCGTCGTGGCTGTGCGTGCTCAGAAACCAGTCACAGGTGGGGGCATGGGGCAGCATGACCAGAGCCTATGACTGGGAATTAGAGCTGTCCCTGGAGTCAGGGCAAGTCCCCTTCACTGTAGTCATGTTGGGGCAGGGGAGGGTAATGTCTGAGCAAATGTTCAGCACTGTTAGGCGAGAAGGGGGAACGTGCTGGCGGACACCCAGAGGTACCTGGGAAGACACGAGCAAAGACCCCTGCGTTAGGCTCCTGGGCTGCCACAGCCAAGCACCACACACAGGTGGCTTTACCCAGCAGAAATGTATCACAGTTCTGGAAGCCAGAAGTCTGAAACCAAGGTGTTGGCATGACCACAGTCCCTCCAAAGACCCTAGGGGAGGGTCCTTCCTGGCCTCTCCCAGCATAGAAACCCTACCTCTGATGGCGCAAAGCTCTGCCCTGGCTAAAATGGCCAGAAACTGGGGACAGAGCCCACGGCGGACCTCAACAGCTCCAGCAGGGAGCTAAAGATCTGCTCACCCCGCCTCATGTCTTACCTGCTCCTCCCAGAGCAGTTGGCAAGTGCCCAGTTTGGTGTCCAGCACTTAGAAGCTTGTATAGGGGTTGGGAGCCCAGGCCTGAAAGTTGAGAAGAAAAAGAGCCAAAGTAAGGTTGGGGTCAGGAAGGGACTCTGAGCAAAGATCCTGCCAGAGATACAAGCAGCATCACCATCATCATCACCACCATCACCACCATCACCATTATCTTTACCATCATAACCACCACCATCATCATCATCATCATCACCATCATCACCGCCACCATCATCACCATCATGATAATCACCATCATCACCACCATCACCACTATCATCACCATCACCATTATCTTTACCATCATCATCATCATCACCATCATCATCATCACCATCATCACCACCACCACCATCATCACCATCATTTTCATCATCATCATCATCATCTCTTATTATTGAACTTCCAACAGAGGTTAGGCTGTGTCCTTTATATTCATTATTTAATTTAATCCCCAAAACAACACTGTGAGGTCAGTATTATCATACCCCTTTTACAGATGAGGAAACTGAGGCTCAGAGACTACAAATCAACCTCCCAAAGCCACCAGGCAGTAAGGGCAGTCCAGAACTCCAGACTGTGTTATGAATTATTATGCCTTACTGTCTCCTCAAGATCAGTCAGTAATAACAGAGGCAGATAGGTCAGGAATCGGGTGATTCTAGAATATTGCAGAAGTGTCTTCAGCTCTTCTTGGCCACATACCAGCTTCCTGTGGTGTGGGTGGGTCAGGCTGGTGCAGAGGTTCTGTCTCTGGGCAACAGCCACACAGAAGAGATATTACCCATATTTTGTGTGTTTCCCTAGTAAAAGGAGGTCATCTTGAGCCCTTTCTCAGCACATTGATGCATCTAGACCAAAGGGAAATGCAATTCCAATAAGCCTTGGAAAGGAATGGAGGCCTTGACCGAATGTCTGGTCTCATGGGAGAATGACATCATAGAACATTCAAGATTTCTTTCTGTAAGATGTTCTCCACTCTCTCCTCAAGCTTCCCACCAGCAGCAATTTCTTTTCCACGCTCCCATTCTCTCTTGCTTCCTCCCTCCCCAGACTCCCACCCCTGGGCCTCGGGTCCCACTGCCCCCTTCCAGTGTCTGGCCCACACCCTCCTGCCTTCCTAATCTTTCTCTTTCTCTGTCAGTAGCGATCAACTCCCTTCCCTTGGCTTTCTCCTGCTTCTAGACCCTTCATCTCACCATCAGGTGTCTTAATCCATTTGTGTTGTTATAAAGGAAACACCTGAGGCTGAGGAGTTTACAGAGAAAAGAGGTTTATTTGGCTTACGGTTCTGTACAAGAAGCATGGCACTGCCATCTGCTTCTGGGGAGGGCTTCAAGGAGCTTCCAGTCACAGTAAACAGGGAAGGGGATCAGGTGGCACATGCGAGAGAGGGAGGAAGAGAGAGCAGGAGGAGGTGCCAGACTCTTTTCAACAACCAGCTCTCGCATGAACTAATAGAGGGTGAACTTATTCATTGCCTCGTGGAGGCCACCAAGCCATTCGTGGGGGATCTGCCCCCATGACCCAGACACCTCCCCCCAGGCCCTACCTCCAACATTGGGGATCAAACTCCAACATGAGAGTTGGAGGGGACAAGCATTCAAAGTCTATCACCAGGGCAGACAAAGGCTGCTCCCTAGAAGGCTAGAATGGGAACAGCTCTCAAATACCCCGTGGTTTTCTTATCCCTTCTCAATCAGATGAGGAAACTGAGGCTCAGAGAGGTCAATGACAGCTATAAGGAGGGAAAGTTAGGACCTCTGCAAATTCTGAGCTCACAGCAGTCCCCTTCTGTAGGCCTCAGCCTTCCTGACAAAATAAGGGTGAGTGAGTCCAGGTGACCCCAAATTTCCTCTGATATAACTTAGGCTTGGAGTGGGGGTGCTGGCATGTGAAGAAAGGAACCCCCACGTGTTTCCTACCCCTGACTCCACCACCTCCCAGCTGTGGATCTCAGGAAAGTCACGATACCCTCGAAGCCTGGTGCTTCCTTCTGTCTGGGGAGTGCTGAGGAGGAAGGTATTAAACGGGCTGCCATGTGCCTCCCCGAGGCAACACTGAGAAAACTTCCAGGTGTTCTGCAACTTCCAGATCCTCCACCCCCCAGCTTCTATCAGCTGACATGCATCCCCAGGTTTCAGCCTTGTTAGAAAAAGCAAAAAACAAGACAAAACAAAACTAAATTAGAATTCTGGGGTTGTGGAGAGAAACTTTTTCTACTGGAATCTGAGCTCTTTGTTCACTTCTAGGAACAAAATACCCTTCCTTAAAGAAAGAACTCCCTTTTCCAGCAAAGTCTCTTGATAATTCCCTGAAGCTAAAATTCAAGAATTTTCTCTTCTGGGCATCCTGACTTCTTGTCTGAGAAGGGAAACAAGCTTTTTTGAAAGAAAAAGCCTCAGGCAACATTTTTTTTATTATTCAGGGCCCTGTTTTGAACATGCAGGTTTTGATCATTCTAAACTTAAAGCCCAGATTTCAGAGGAAATGAGGGAAGATCCGACTCAAGCCAGGAGCCAAATGCCGGTGCCACCTACACCCTGCCGATCCACCTCGGACATGCAAGGACCAAGGACGCCCGCCGAGTCTATTTCTGAAGCTGGGCGGGGAGAGCCCTCGGGGAGGCCGAGGGAGGCTTTGCCTTCCCCTAGAATAGAAATAAGATTTCATTGTTCCTAGCTCAAAGAGGCATAAACACGAACACACCACCAAGAAAATGAATTTCCAGAAAAAGCCAGTTCTGACAAGAGGTCTCTCCCTCCCGCTCTCTCTCCCCCTCATCAATGTTTCTCACACTTCTGTGGCACATGACTCATGTGGGCATTTTTTTAAATGTGTATTCTGATTCAGTAGGGCTGGGAGGGACCCGAGATGCTGCTTTCTACCCAGTTCCTGGGTGATGCGGGCACATTAAGTAGGTGATACATTAAGTAGCAAGGGCTCAGGCAATAAAAGAAAGCTCACATGTCACAAAGCAAGCGGTCTGGAGGTGGGCAGGGGCAGGGTGGCCCGCAGCTCAGCCGTGTCAGGGTGCTTGGGCAGTGTCTGTGGTTCTCTGGTTATGCGATGGCTCCAAAGAGCGTGTCTGGTCCATAACAGAAGAGGACGGGGGCTCTTTCCTCTTTACAAGAGAGGGAACAATTTCTCCAGAAGTGTCCCAGAAGATGTCCCCTCATAGCTCATTGGCTGGTACTCCGTCACGTGGCCACCTGAAGCTACGAGGGAGCCTGGGAGAGTGTGCACCTGGCGAAGGGGGCGGGGTTACCATGACGGATGCCTTCAGCAAGAAAGAAAGGGTCATGGCTGCTGGCTGACTGGCCAGCAATGTCTGCCACAGCCACCTTGCGGATACTCCAGGCCACCCCTGCATGCTCTGGTCTGCTGGTGGCCAGTAGAAAAAGAAAAGAATCATGCCAGTCTTTCAACATGGAGTGGGTGGTGGCCAAGGGAGGCAACCCTCATCTAGAAATGCAAGTGGGACACAGGTGGGACCCAGCCCAGGTGCTTCCACAGCCCAGCCAGAGCTCCAGCCCTGCCCGGCCCTCTGATCAGACACACTGGAGCCAATGCAAATGGCACAGCCAGCTGTCCCCATGCCCCCTTCTTGGGAGCAAACACATCATGTGTGCCAGTATCCTGGATACCGCGCAGATACATAAAGCCGAGAAGGGCATCTGCCGGGCCAACTGTGAACGGCGCCAATTAAACTCATCCTCAGACCCGCAGAGCCTAAGTGTTGGGAACCAAGGCATCATTTTTCCAGAAGCAATGGGCTGCCCTCACGCGCAAGGGTTGCCATGGCAATGGTTTCTACCTGGGCCTGCTTCGGGGGAGGTGGCAGACAGGACTCACATACTTAAGCCAAACCGGAGAAGCAGCACAGAGCCAGGCCCCGCAGACAGAGGCGTCCACCCCTGAGCCAGAGCCCTCCACATGTCCCGCTGCGAAGCGCCCTGAGCTCTCGGTGGGCTGGCGACCCCGCCCGCGCTGCCTGCGCCCGGCTCACCGGGAGCGGGCAGGACGCAAGGTCCGCAGCCCGATACCGTTCTTTCCTGGAGGTGCCGCCCACTCTGGCCTTCCTGCCCCTTCTGTCCCCGTGCCCTGGCTGATGAGCCTTGTCCTGAGGAGCAAGGAGAACCCCCGGATCCGCCTGAGAATCCGCCCTAGCCAGGGCGTGCCCAGCCTGGGGAGCACCGAGCTCTGATGACTCTGTGCTTCCTTCATCCACCCTCCGTGCACTGGTCTTGACCACGGCCCCCGTGAGCTTATTTCCCTCGTTTCCACGTTCTTGGGGGACACCTGGACCTCCTCCTAACAGGCACCCGTTCCTCTCTCAACTTCCAGCACTTAAAACCAATGCTAAATTTTTGGAGGGGAGAAAAAAACCAGCACATCTTTCCAGAATCTCGGATTGGATGGAGACGCCCATACGGGTGGGCACAGCACAGGTGGGGATCTCAGAGCACAGGACAAGCCCGGCGCTTCTTCCCGGGGCATCTGCCATCTCCGCGGCGAGTGAACGCGCTTCCTACGGCTGCCATCACGAAGCCCGCTACCCGGGCAACTGGAAACAGCAAAAGCAGACCGTCTCACAGCTCCGAGGTCTGGGAGTCTGAACGCAGGTGGAGGCAGGGCCACACTCCCTCTGGAGGCTCCAGGCGGGGACGCCTCCTTGCCTCTCCCCTGTCTCTGTGGTCGCTGGCTTCCTTGGCATTCCTTAGCCTGCAGCTGGGCACTCGCTCTTCTGCGGACACGTGGCATTCTGCCCTCCTGTCTGTCTCTGTCCCTTCTAAGGACACCACCATACTGAACTAGGAGCCCACGGTATTCCAGTATGACCTCATCTAAATTAACTAATTACATCTGCAGCAACCCTATTGCATGAAAGGTCACATGCCGAGGTATTGGGGGTTAGGACGTCAACATATTTTTTTTGAAAGACACAACTGGACCCATAACAGTGAGTAATTCAAAATTGCTGCTTTTGTGTTTGACCCGGCATGGGTATCCACGAGCTAGGAGGTGAGCCCCTCGCTCCGCAGCAGGCTGCTGCCCCGAGGCCCCCCGAAGGCCTTCCCACTCGTCTGCCTGGGGGGCTTTTCAGGAAAGAGCTCAAAAGCTACAGTCCGGGGCCAAAAGACCTGTTCCTCCACGTGCCTGGAGCAGGCGTCTGCCCTCTCTGAACCTCATGCGAGAGGGGGATGCAGCGAGACATGTCAACCTAGCATCGGGAGGCGCTGCGGCTCACAGGCGCAAGTGCGACAGGATCCTTACGAATGTGTCTGGGGAAACTGTGAGAGGATTTGAAGTAGGCAGAAGGATTCCTGGGGGTCCCGTCTCGGGCACCCCTCAGGGTTCGCGGATTCTCTAGGGGCCTGCACTTTTCATTGTCTTTGAGTAATCTGACAGTTCTGTAAGTTGCAGGAAACTTAGAGTAACACACGCGACTCTTGCCCACAGATGTGCGAACGAGTTTCCTGCGGTGGCGTGCAGGTGCTCGCTGCCCCGTGGGAGTGCCCAGCTTTGCATCTATAGCCAGGTGGCGGTGTTTCAGTCAAGGACAGACCGCATGACGACAACAGTCCCCTAAGATTATAATACTGTATTTTTACTGTGCAGTATTGTGTTTAGACACACGAATACTTGCCATTGTGTCCCAGTTGCCTACGGTACTCAGGACAGCAACGTGCCATGGGGGCCGTAGCCTGCGTAGGCTAAGTGTTGGTAGGCTCTACCGCCTCAGTCTGTGCAGGCACATGCTATGACGTTTGCATGACGGTGAAATTGCATTAACGACACATTTTCAGAATGTATCCCCATTGTAAAGTGAAGCATGGCTGCATTTCTCAATTCATTTCAGCTTTCCTGATTGCCTGTATGTGTGTGTTCTTTCAATGTTTCTTTGAACTGGTTTGTAGTATACTGTTGGTTCCCTTACTAAATAATGAGTTAAATGAACTTGACTTGTGTTCATTTTATATTTTATGACAGTCATGATTTGACCTTTTAAAAAATTATCCTTTGAGCAAGGCCAACAGGGCAGAGCATTTGAATGCACAAGTCCATGAGAAGTAGAAAGTGTACGGCCGCCAACAGCAGCAACAACAATAGGAATATTGGAACTCAATGCCTCTATTGAGGGACTCCCTGGTGCTTCAAATGAAATCTAGAAGGGGTTTGCCGGCCATGCAGGGCATGGGTGACCAGCAGGAGGCAAGGCTGCCGGTGTCCAGCAGGCTGCAGGGAGGCCAGAAGCCGCTGGACCCCGCAGAGGGCTGCGTTTCAGCCCCTGAAGTGCAGAGTGATGAGGTTAGATCTGAAAAATGACAGAGTCATAGAAGCGTCACCACTGTCTATACAGTTGGGCCATGAGCATGCCAGCTGGCCAGAGCCAGGTTGCTGAGACGTGGCTGAGCCCTGGTGGGCACAGGTCCAGGGCCCAGGCCACGGCGGGGCTGTGTGGTGCAACGAAGCCACCTGCACAGACAGACAGAGCCCGCCTTGAGCCTGGAGGGACCCACCCTCCTGGTCCCCGTCCCAGATGGAGGACAGGGAGACCCTGCTGCCCCGAAGAGCAGGAGAGTCTGTGCAGTAGGCGGCTCTAAGGGACATTTCTGTCTCCAGAGCTGAGGCCGGGCAGGTCCTTGGTGACTTCCCAACGAAAGAGCCCACAGTCGTGGGCGTCTGCTGCTGCTTCCACCTCGGGCCGTCCTTCAGTGATCCACAGCTTGGGACAGGATGTGCCTGCCCTGCGAGGTTAAATGTCAGGAACTCCTGTCCAAGGTGTTGTGCAAAGGCCCTGGGCTTGGGTGTGAGGCTGGCCTGGGTTCGAGTCCCAGCTCTCCTTTTGCCTGCTGCGTGGCCTCACGAGAGGCACTCGATGTCCTCAGTTTAGGAAAGGACAATGAGAACAGCACGGGGACCTGATGAGCTGGGGGATTACCTGAGAACGTGGGAGACGAGCTGAAAACAGCGCGGGGGTGGAGAAGACTCACCGAGGCGCGGTCTCCCCGTAGCCCTGGCAGAGCGGAAGCAGAGGCCGTCCTGGGCTCTCTCGGCTCTGGGCGGGATTCGGCCGGTTTCTACGAGCCAGAAGACCCAAGTTCCCCTTCCGGCTCTGACCCAAACTCTCTTCTTCTCTGTGGGTCCTTAAGACAGGCGTTCTGGACCCGGTATGGAGTCCTAGCATTCAATCCTGCCATTTTTTAGAAACTGAGTTGCTTTTCTGGGAAATGACTCCAAAGTTTCAGCAAAACGCTGTTCCTACTCTTTCCCTCTTGACTCTCGCCAAATACACGCTCTGCCGTTCGAGGAGAATCTCTGGGTGGAGAAGAGCAGATCTGAGGGTGGGTCCTCAGAGTTATTTGCAGAATTTTCTATACCGCCCCACTGCCCCTTGGACACCGACAGAGTCCTGGCCGCGTTCCCCACGTTCTGTGTGCAAAGAGCAGAGGCCACAGCGCTCGCTGGCTGTGCTGGGCGGCCGGAGCTGGAGCTCGGGCTCTGCGGGGCAGGTGCAGGGCCTCAGCCGGCCCAGGGGAGCCAGCCAGCAGCAGGTTGGCATCAGCGGCGCGGCCTGTTATTCCAAGGAATTCTCTGGCCTTGGAAGCTCATCTCCTCCTTTCTGCTGAATGATTAAAATGCTAAGCGAAAAACATTGCTGAAATCAAAGGAGCCAGGACAAAACACGTCCTTAAATAACTCCTTGGGCTGCAGCTCTAATATCTCTTCACCCTGAGCTGGTAGCAGCATCAACTTCTGGAAAGCCCAGGAGTCCAATTTTTCTCCTGCAAAGACCACACTCTCTCTGAAGGTCATTTCCGCCTTTGATGACTATTTCAAGAATGCAAGGAGAGGTAATATTTTTTCTTTCTAAAAGCGATGCTTCTAGACTTTGAGCTATGAAGATGCATATGAAGAATGAACAATATGCTGCTGATGTGAAAATCTGGAAGCACAAAACAGACGTCTTCAGACACGCCCAGGAGGTCGCTGGCAAGAGCTTTCCAAGTGTGTTTTAAATCATTCCGTTAACTGTAACCCACATGGCAGTGGGGTCTCCTGGCGCTGAGGACTTGGATAAAGTCTGCACTGATCCTTCTTCTGTGGTCTGTAGAAGCCCACAGCTCTGGAAGAGCAGGTGAGGACTTACATGAATGTCCTCGAGGTCACTACTGACCCTGCATTTATGGTTTGCTCGCCACTTACTCCCATTGCTCATTGAGCCAACTCAGACCTGGACTCTGCAGTTTCTACACACACACACACACACACACACACACACACACACACTCACACCCCATGCATGTGTGGAATCTGTATATTATAGATTTTCACAGGGTCATTGAAGATAAGGCGATTGCAGGCTGCATTCCTCTGGGTGCATAGGCTGTATTTCCCAGCTTCCAGAGCAGTCAGAATTCGCCTTGCGTTCTGGACAAGGGAAGGGGATCAGGGAAGTGTCACCAGGAACACGCCCTGTGATAAAAAGGAAGAAACTACCAACACCTGTCATCAGGATGAACTGCAGAAACGCCACGATAAGTGAAGGAAAGCAGACATAAGAGGCCATATGCCATGTGATCGCACCTGAATGAGGTGTCCAGAGCAGGTGAATCCTAGAGACCGAAGGTAGAGCAGCAGCTGCCTGGGAGAGGAACAGGGATTAACAGGAAAGGGACACAAGGGATCTCACTGGGCATGAAAATTCCCTGAGACTGAATTATGGTGGTGGTCACAACGCATGGTGAAGTTATCAAAAATCACTAGATTGTACACCTGAAATGGGCTGATTCACAGTATGTAAACTATACCTCACGACAGCTGTTTAAAGAGCAGAAGCAGCGAGAGAGCCATGCCCAGGCCTCATCTGGGAAAACCGTCCAGCTGCTGCGCTCCAGGCTTTCCCGTCACGCTGCTCAGACCATGGTGGAGACGGGAGGAAGGACCCTGGGTCCCCGAGTGACCATGTGGAGGCGAGCCGATCCTGGGCCTATGCCGAGGGCAGGAAGTGCATTGCCCCGTGTTGAGCATGGCTTGTTTGAATCTGTCGTTCACGCAGGCGGCCCACACCAGCTCCCAGGTGGCTCCATGGCAACCACGCAGATTTCCACTGGATGGCCTTCCACTGATGTGGCTCTTTGGCCACATCACCCCTAGAATTGTGTTTCTTGGCCGTGAGCTTTTCTACCTTCCCCACGTCTCACTGGGTCCTCTCTTCCGCTCCAGGCTTTCTCCCTCTGCCTCACCCCTTCCTCTGGAATTGACTTCAGGGATTCCAGATTCTTCTCTATTATGCAGAGCACAACTGTCACTAGATGAGCAAGCAGGAGGGACTGGTTTTAGGGCAGCCTTGGCAGAGAGACAGGAGGGGTGGGGCCTGTCCCTGTGGGTGTTGCAGGTGCAGGGCTGAGCTCAGGTGGGAAGCTCACAGGACCGGGTCCTACCAAACCCTGCTGGAGGTGCCGGGCAGAGCTGAGACCACTTAGCCCCCTGCATGCACTGGGGGAGGGGACGGGCGCAGGCGCACGGGTTCTGGGCACACTGGGCATACAGACCTTTTCCCATCTCCAGCATTCAGGTTTTCCAGAACCAAGTTGGCACACGGGCATTAGGAGACAAGAAAAGCTCTTTGAGTCATAAAAGAGAAAATGAGTATTAGCACAGAGAGATGCCAACACAAAGAAACGCCTTAACGGACACAGGTTACCAGCAACAAGCAAACTGCTTTTCCAAGCACCACTGAAACTGCAGAGGGGACAAATCCTGGAAAGTCTCTGGGTGTAAGCAATGACAAACAGCAGCTAATTCTACCCCACTGTCACTCACGCAAGATGTTTACAATGGCCTGTGCATTTTCTTGCTTCCTTGCGATGCCGATGTCGGGCTTCAAACCCTGCAGAGTCCACCCGCTCCCTGTGCAGTGCGCCTGCCCCTGCGTCCTCCCAGCACACCTGCCACAGCCCGCCAGGCCTCACCTAATCCCCACGGCTTCCTCCTGCTGCCGGCCTGCCTCTGCTCCTCCGTCCTCCAGCCCACTCTCCACAGCCAGAGGGATCTTTTTAACCCGTATTTATAACCATGTCATTCTTCTGCTTAAAACCCGTTGAAGGATGCCCATTGCCCTCATTTCCCTTAGCAGAGCAGGGGCACCTGTTCAGTTATTCAGGTTGTACGCTGCACAAGTTTAGGGGTGCTCCTAGACACATCTGTACTCCAAACCCTTGAATGTAACACAGAGAAACCTTCAAGGTCCTGGGGTCCCCAAATCTCTCCGGGCTTCCTTGTCACCATCTTTGGCAGGCACTTTCTGTCCAGATGCTCAGAATCCCTAATCCATGTGGCTGTGTTCCTTCTACCCGGAACTTCTCCCACCTCCCTTCTGCGCCTAGGTATTTCCCATTCGCCCTTCGCAGCTCTGTGGCATCGCGTCCTCCGGGAGGTAGCCCTGCCACTCACCCGCGCTCCTCAGCACCCGTGCTGCTGCTATTGCTCTAGCATCCACGCCAGAGCACAGGTGCCTGCATTTCGACTGTCCCGTGGGGACGGCCACGCCTCAGGAGATGTGAGGTGAGGCTCGCATTGTCTCACCTCAATGGAGGTGAGACATTGGAGGGGTGGGGCCGGAAGCAGAGGCACAGATGGCTCTGCCTCAGACAGAAGGAAGGCCTTGAGGGAAACGCTGGAGGGGAGCCAGAGGGAAACTGAGGCCAGGAGAGACCAGAGCCCCAAAGCAGACAGACCTAGAGCCAGGTCGGTGTGGGAAAATGAAAGATGGCAGATCACTGTTGAGAACATGCACCGTGCCTGTCCCCTCCCTCTCCAGCTCTGCATCTCTCACCTCGGCCAGGCCTCTCCTGGGCCACACCCACCATGCCCTGCCCACCCCAGGGCCCAGCAGACAAGACGCAGGCCACTTCCACCTGGGACAAGTGCCTGGGAGTGGCCTGGGTGGCAGGGGCAAGGTGACAGGCCCGACGCGAACAGCACCACCGGCCCATGGGAAGTGGCGCAGGCCTGGGATCTGACCCAGCAGATCTTTTATAAAGCAATATTTGTGGCGCCAGAAGAACCAAGGATAAGAGTGACCTTTTGTCCCCTGGAAGTCAGGCGCAGAGACCCGCTCGGCCGGGGACGCAGTATCCTTTCCTAAGACCGCAGGGCACTTGGCCACGGGCACAGCAATGCCCATGGAGCGTGCTTGTTTCCCTACGGGAGATGATGAGACCGCACAGTCTTGGGGAGGAGCGAGCACAGGCAGCCACTGGAACCTCTCGTCCTGCCGGAAAGATTAAAATCCTCCAGATGGGTCTTTGCTATGAAAGGTCAGATAATCGGATTCTCTCTAACGAGAGTGTTCTTCCCTCCGTGTCCACACAGCAAATACTCACTTGGGAGCCCAGGCTAGGAAGGCCATGCAGGGTGGGCACCGCAGGGGTGCGGGTGGGGGAGGGGACTGCACCACAGGGAACTGGCAGGGACCCTGTGACGACCTCATGCTCCACGAAGCCAGCCTCTTGGTTTTTCAGTTTTTTAAAAATAAAATTGCTGAGTTAAAAGCTTTTTGTTCTGCACCGGGTTTCTAAATCCTAGGCTTGTTTTTTTTTTCTTGAAATGAGAAACAGACCATCACTGAGGCATTTTGTTATGTATATTAAACGCAGACAGATCCAGAGAAAACAAACACGAAGGCAGACAGGACCCAGGCATGTGCCTGGTGCATAGGCAGCAGCTCGAGCAGGGTGAAGAAGCAGGGAGACCCGCCCAGCTCTCTCTCCACCAAGGGGAGACGGGATCTGCCTGATCTTTCCGGAACATGGCCCTTGTTACACGCTCCCTCCCTCCCCGCCCCTCCTTTCTGTGTGTATCCACCGGTTCTTCCCTCCTGGTGTTTGATTACTCCCCAGTTGGAGGGGAAAAAAATTGATATTTCAACAGGCCACAAGTGCGCAGACGAATAGACTGACACGAGGGATGTGGAGTGACAAACACCCAGGTTCAAGTGCCTTTGCCCTTTATTGCCGGGCAGGTGACTTTACCTCTCTAGCCTCGATTCTCTTATCTATGAAATGGGAACAAGGATGTAAGAATTAAATGAGATGATGCCTGTGCAGGAACTTGAAGAGTGTCTGAAGAAGGCTCTGTCATGACCAGGCGTCCTCAAACTATGGCCCGAGGGCCACATGCGGGTGTTTTCGCCCGTTTGTTTTTTTTACTTCACAATAAGATACGTGCAGTGTGCATAGGAATTTGTTCATAGTTTTTGTTAAACAATAGTCCGGCCCTCCAACGGTCTGAGGGACAGTGAACTGGCCCCCTGTTTAAAAACTTTGAGCACCCCTGATCATGACAGTTTATAAACTGTATGTGCTAAGTGATCACTTACCCCAAGGACTCATTTTCCTGGGCCGTAATGGGTCTTGAGACCATCTGGTCCACTGCTCCCACTTATGGAAGAGACTGACTTTGGGGGACAGGCTGGCTCTCTAGGGCCTGGCAGCAGGGCAGTGGCAGCTAATTCTCACTGAGCACCTACTATGCACCAAACCCCACCCTCGGCGTCTCGCCTGCCGCTGGGTCCTCCCCGTCCGGCCCTGGCTCGCCTTGTGCCCAGCTCCTTCCTGCACTGGCCCAGCTGGCTCCACTTGGCTCCTGCCCGCCAGGCAGCCCCGAACCATCTCCCCCATCCCCCAGGAGACTCTGGACCATCCTCTCCTCTCCTTGTCCCCCTCAGCTTTCTGAAACACTCATTGCATTTTCTTTGTTTTTCACATTTTGCCTTAGACCAGGGAAAACCTGATTCTTTCCTCATTTTTTTCCACAAAGACCACTTTTTGGAAATTACTTCTTTAAAGTCCATAAGTGAAAAAATTAAAAAGCCATTATGTTAACCTATAGGCATACTCCTGGGGTCGTTGGGAGGACACTGAGAAAAGGAAGAAATGGCCAGCCTTGGACACCGACAGGGGCCACTCCTGCACCTTCCTTTGTTTCCAAGCTCGTCTCTCCCAGGGGGTCTAGACTGTGAGCTCCTCTATAGCCAGGTGTTTTGTTGTTCTGCCTCATTTCTTCTCCCCTCCCACGCCAGGACGAGGCTTTCACACCTTGCCCCAAGTGCAGCCCTCTCCCGGGCCTGCCTCTGCTGCTCGTGCTGGTGTCGTGCCCACCCGCCCCCTGCCTCTGCTCCTGCCACCACCACCCCCAAAGCCCTCCGCCTTTCCAGAGGGTCTGGAGCCCAGCCTGGGGCCCTCCCCAGGAAGCCCCCTGGAACCGCCTATCCTCCGAGTACCTGCAGCCCACTGAGCCCCACCGGCTTCCCGGAGACCTGTAGCAGTTCTCAAACCCATCGCAAGTGTGCCCACTGGGCTAGAGCTGACACTCATGTCACACACCATCACAGATGTGACAGCTTTCCATGCTCCAAGAGAAAGAGCACACTGCTCCCAGAGAGGGGGGTTCTTAACCAGGCCCAGGCTCCATTCTCTTTCCCCGGGAGGACGTGGGCCTCTCAAATACCAGCAGGCTAACTGCAGCTTCAGACTAGAGTGCAGCCAGGCCTCCGGCACGTGGTGGGAGAACCAGGCTGGGGCCCGGCCGCCCTGCCCTCCCCTCCCCTGCTGGGAGGCTGTTGGTTATTTTCATCCAAGTCTCTCCCTGGTGCATTTGTTCTGTAAGCTCTCTGGTCACACTCCAAGCCACTGCCTTTGCTGTGCTGTCTGTAAACATGACAGTCTCAGGGCTATATTAAGATTTTATGAGTCTGTAAAACAGATTAAGAGATTCAGTGTGAAATTCTTCTCCTCTTTAAAAACTCCTCTTTCCCCTCAGCTGCCATCAGTTGCACCAACCTGGGCCCCACTGGCTTCCTGTCCTGCCTGGGGACTGGTGCTCTGTGATTTTGAAGTTAAAGTAAATGTTGCTTTTTCAAAACATATGGGGACAAGCTTGCCCCCGCCCCAGTGTTACTGTTGAAGCAGGTTACTGAGCCCACTTTCCTTGTTACACAGGCCCTGACGAGGCTTTTGAAATGATATGTCTTTCCCTTCCCACTCAAGCATGGCTCCAAATATAAGCCACTCAAGTGACAATGTGAGAGGGTGGCCAACAGGCCTGGCTTTGTCTAGGACATTCCGGGTTTTAGCACAGAAAGTCCCACATCCAGGACCCCCTCAGTCCTGGGCAACCCGGGGCAGCTGGCTGCCCTAGCACAATAGCTTCCTGCAGAATCATCAAATGTTAGAGCCAGGAGAATCCTCTGAACACTGGATCTAAAGATTTTCAAATGATTTAGAGCCTCAGAATCCTGTTTTCAAATGAAAATGTGTAAGCAAAGCAATAGCAAATACAAGCCTGGAGCTCCTCTGGTGGACAGCAGCCTGCAGGCCTTCCAGGAAGGGTGAGGCCCTGGCCTGGGACACCTGGGCTCCTCTGACGTCATACAATCCCCAACAAGATGGGCAGCTCCAACTCATCCCAAACCAAAGCCCTTTGCAGCTGAGGAACTTTGCAGCAACTTTGACTAATGATCCCAGGTGAGAAACTGCAGCCCTAGGGAGAGGGCTCAAGCTGGAACTCTTCTTCCTTAATTTCCACCAGAGACAGTGAGAGGCACCAGCCCGTGCCCTCTGGCAGCTCCTCCTTCCTCCCCGATGCACATTTGCTTTCTAAATTCTGAAAAGTCACTGGAGCCGCAAACTCAACCTCAGAGACACCACCCCCTAAACCCTCACGGGCACGCGCGCTCGGGCACGCGGTCCCCTCCCTGAAGACTGGACTTGCCCGGAGTGAGAGCGCGGCCCCTGCTCCCTGTGGGCATGGACCTACAGAGGGGGGAAGAAAAGGAGCAGGGGGGAGGGGCAGAGGCCAGAGGACAGGAGGAGAAGCCTGCGCCAGCTTGATTTGGGGCCCTGGCGCTGTCACCACCAACTCATAGCTCAGAGCCAGGCTCCGAGGCCCGGTCCTGGCCTTTGTGGCCTGGTCTGAACAGACGGAAGGAAATGCCAGGAGCCGCAGGGTCAGGGGGAGCTGCAGGTTCCGGTCTCTGCCGGGCCTCCCGGGCTGCATCGCTCAGATTAGTATCGACCTCAGGAGAGGCCGTGGGTGTTTGCGGGCTTTCGCCCACGCCTGGCACACGGTTCCTCGCGCTCTCAGTAACAGCTCAGCACCATGGAGGGACTTCTCCTTGCACATCAGAAGGGGCCAGGCGCCAGCTCACGTGGGATTTAGACACTTCTGGGCTCAGAACCCTGGATTCTGTTCCCAGCCAACCCTCAAGAGCCCAGGGCTGGGAAACCCATTCAGATGCCCAGAGTCTGGGGAAAGGGCAGGCCCGCCCAGCCCCACAAACCCCCCAGCCCTGGAGGCAGGGCCTGCGGTGGTCAGGCTCTCCATCAACAGCAGGTTTCCAGGGAAACGTGAATCAAGAGCAGGAAGGGCCTTTCCAGTCCACCTGCCGGCTCACACAAGGCAAGGAGCTCCGCCCCCTCCCACCTGGAGGCACGTTCTCCCCACTGGCGGACCAGCGGAAGATAGCTCACTGCGCACAGAGCACATGACCTCTGTTCCTCACTCGCACCGACAGGTGGGCAGGAGCTCCGTGGGAGCATGAGGCAGAGTCCCAGAAGATCAAGTTTTGCCCAAAGTCACCCAGCAAGCACGTAGGGAGGTATGGCTGAAGCTCCCTGACTCCCCCAGGACATCTGCAGGGCCCCTCTGGTCTCCCCCTTCCCCAGGCAGCAGGCGCCCCCAGCCCGCACCTCGGCCACTACTCAGAGCAGACCACAGTCCCACTGGGCCCCCTCTGCTGGCATAAGTCACTCTCACAGACTTCATTCTGTTGTCAGTTTTGACTACGCTAAAACTGCGCCTCAAGTTTTAGCGTAGTCCCCCTGTGTCTGCAGAGGAGGAAACAAGTGTGAGCTATCTTCTGCCCCAGGGCCCGCAGGCCTCAGCACCTGCCCGGCCCCAGCGCCGTGACTCCTGCAGCTGCCAGGCTCCCACAAGCCTCCCCGCTGCTAGCACCCTTTCCCTTTCTAAGCTGAAGGCAGCCCCTACGGTGACAGAGGCCTGGTGTCACCATCACCTCAGGAGTCAAGAACCCAGGGGGTCGTACCCAATGAATGACCCAAGCAGGGAAGGGGGGACTCAGCCCCCTCCCTACGCCCCACACCCACAGCCAACTGGTGGCTTCTCACTGCTCCAGCGTCCTTTCCAAGAAAATCCAAGCTCCCACTAGGCATCCACACTATGCAGACACTTCCTGAGTCCACGGGTCATTTTAGGGCTTTGCCACTTGCAGGGAAATCAGCACCAGTAATGCAAGTCAGCCATGAGACTGAAGAAAGCCCGAGCAGCAAGGATCCAGGGCGCGCTTGGAGGCCCTGCCCAGGGCTGGCCACCAGGGCACATGTCTCCCGCTCCGGGCCCGTTTCCTCCTCTGTTGATGGATAGACCAGATCCCCTCCGGCTCTGCGTGCCCGGCCATCTTTTTGCAATTAATATTTCAACGGATTATATAAGTCCGAGGAAACCAAACAGAATGAAGATGATGAAAACAAAGAGAGTTTGCCCTGGAATTCACACAGTGCACACACCCCAGGATCGTTCCAGAATGAAAAGCCTTTTGAAATATGGTCAGATGCGGCAGAGGCCAGCTCTTGCCGTTGAAGCAGAGAGGGAAACACGAGCTGCTTCCAGCGGTTTTTGCTGAAACGAAAGGCCTGCCTCGGATGGGTGGGGCGGGGTGGCGCCGGGCCTGCCCGAGACCCCCGGAGCAAGCCCTGGCCTGGGGATTGTGCCCGACACAGGAACCTTGTGCGCCAGAGGGCTCAGGGTCCGGTTTCCTGTGCTGCGACCCAAACAGAGGACAGCGAGTCTGCCTCTGGACCTCGGCCACCCTCTGCCCCCCCATGCCCGGGCAGGGTGCCCACTGCCTGTGCCCAGCCACCAGGGGCAGCCGTGGGGGAGGCTTCGTGGCTCCTGGGAGCTCCCAACAGGCTTGCATATCTCTGGGGGCTTCTGGAATGATCCAGATCTGCATATAATTTCAGGGTTTCCTTACTTTTCCAAAGTCTGAAGCTGAAACTCAACCTCTAAGCATTTAAAAGAAACAACGAGAAAACTCAATCCTCTCTCCTTCCACAGCACATTTGGGACGAGAGCTTCGCAGTTTAAAATCTCTGTCAACAAAAACGCAGCGTAACGTGCTGGATGGAGACGCCATCGATGCGGGAGGGGCGAGTGCTGCCCACTGTGCCCCTGGCTGGCAAAGCGGCAGCTGGTTTCTGACTGGGGAGTGGGTCACCCGGGCCCCGGCGGCTCCCTCCCCACCTCAGCAGATCGAGGGCCGCTGAAATTTAAAATGGAAAAAAAAGAGTGTTCCACAGTTTTAAAACATTTCACAGATTTGTGTCTATACATACCTTCGGGATTACGTATTAGGCCTTCTTCTACGCACGTCTCAAGGATTAACTCATCCAGTCCCATTTTGCAGATAGCAAAACTGAGGTGTGGAGAAACCAAGGTCACGTTGCTACTAAAGGACGGAGCCAGGAGTTGAGGCCAGCCGTCTCAGTAGGACGAGGGGCTGGAGCAGAGGTGGGTGGCAGGGCTACCAGGTGGCCCAGCAGGCCCGGTGCTGGTTAAGAGCCCCGGGCACTGCAGTGACCAAGTGAGCTGGCCCCAGACGCCCTCCCCTGGCCAGAGCCACCCGCCCCCCATCCCCAGGCCCCAAGAGACAGGTCGGCCAGGGCCAGTGACTGGAACAGGGCTGGTTCTTGCAGGAAGGGAAGGGGGCCCTGGAGGACTTGGAGAACTCCAGAGATTTTTCTCCCTGACAGGAGAAAACCGGGTCCTGGCAGGGCTAGAGGGGAGCAGCCAGCACTCAGGCGTCCTCGGGGCTCCTCCTGGGCAGCTCCATCCAAGTCCCAGGTGGAATGGAGCCATTTCCAGCACATTCCCAGGTCCCGGCTGCCCTCTGCTGGCCCTGCCAGGGAACAGGAAACCGAGTCAGCCTCCCCGGGCAAAGGAGGGTTTGCAAACGCCCCTTTGAATGAAGCCCGAGCTCCTAAACTGGTAGTCGCGCAGTCCACAGCGTCAGTGGGAGGGCGCTGCCTGTACGTTTGTCATTCATTCTAACCGCGTATTTGAACGGAGAACTTGCAATTACGTTCTGCCTGTCAACGAAGTCACTGCGTGAATGGTGTAAAACGTGTGCGTGTGTATTTTTGTCACAGCTGGGGGCAGGGAGAAGAGTGCTCAGGGGCAGGGGTAAAAGCGTTGGACCCCAGGTCACCCCCACCCCAGTCTGTTGGGGTCCACTCAGCTTCACGTGCTCTGCTTTAGAAATTAGCTCCCCTTCGCCGGCTGCCAGCAGATGGTTAACAAGGAACATTTGACGCCGGTGGCTCAGGTGCCAGAGGCAAAGGCAAGAATTTGACACTCAAGACCTCCAGTGCCTAAAACATTTGACTCGGCGCTTCCATAAAACACTCAGCAATTAGAGACAGTCTATTGCTTGTTTAATGGAGAGATGAGGTTTCCCCTCTGCTAGTTTCACTGAGTCACACTAGGTATTTTTCAAAGCTCTTTAGCAGTTACTATAAGCACACTCTGTGCTCCCACAGGGTAGTTAGAGAGGATCAGAGTCCAGCTGATTTGTACCTTTTAATGACCCAAACGTAACCACCAATGGAATCCCAGCCTCCTGCCAGTCTTCCAGCTCCTGTTTGAGCATCTGCGGCAGGAAGTGCAATTTTGCTTTCCCTTGAAAGCAAAATTGAAAAAGCAAAATTGAAAGCAGGACCCTGGGCTCACACCCCCCTGGGCCAGTGTCTACAGCAAGAATGAATGTCCCAGACCACAAAGCAGGTGGCAAAACAGGGATTTTTCTATAGCTGGACTTAATTTGGGAATCCAGCCCCCATTCACCAAGTAACAGCAAACATCATCTGGTCACCTCTGGCCGTGCTTCGGTGACTCCTCAGCTCCAGGTACACATTCTCCTTCTGTGGTCTTGTCCACTCCTGAGGGTTAAAATGCCAATCACCTGCAGTTGTCTCCCATTTCTCCCCCAGAGCAGACATCTCCTGTGCTCTGGACTCACGCAGCTGAGACAGAAATGCCGTTTCCACCCACGCCAGCCACTGCCCTCCGAGCCTGCCCTGTCCCTGTGACTCAGCCCAAACAGAGGCACCACTTCCTGTCCTCTTTCCCTCATGCCTAAATCCCATCATCAGCTCAACCTCTGGGGGCCGCATCCCAGGTCGATCCCAAATGTGGCCTCTTCCACTGTCACTGCCTCCTCCAGCCTTGCTTGGGCAGTGCCGTCTCTCACTGGAGCATTCCAGAACTGCACCACCCACACTGAGCCACTAGCCACACGCCGCTATTTAAATTTTCATTTATTAAAATAAAGTGAAATTTAAGAGCGAGTCCCTCAGCCACACTAGCCAGATTCCACGGGTCCATGGGCCCCTCGTGGCCCGTGGCTACTCGCCAGCCCCACTGCAGAGCACGTCCCTTGCCGTGCAGCCCTGCTCCAGCGTCCCTCGTGGATCAGGTGCCGACCTCGGCCGCCGCCCCCCCAGCCCCCACCCCGCCCCAGCCCACCTTCCCCACAGCGGGCCGGGGATTTCTTCCAAGCATCACTCGGCTCCTGCACACCTTCGCCTGGACTCTGCCGATGCCCGTCCTGGTGCCCAGAACAACAATGCACGTCCTTCTGTGGCCGGCAGGCTCCGTGTTCAGCAGCAGTGAGCAAGTGTCTGTTCACACAGACCGCGAGCCGGCCTGAGCAGCGGGGAGGTGGGCGAATCGGACCCTGAGGCCAGGAGCTAGTGAGGACGGAGCGGGAGGTGCTCGCCCGACACCCGAGCCGAGGGGCGAACAGGAGCTGGCCGTGACGCTGCGGCCCGCAGTGGGCTGCGCTGGGCGTCAGCTGGGCGTTACGGAGCTGGCCCCTGCTCCCCGCGCCTTTTCCCTGTCTGCCTCCTCATCTGGCCACCCGCACCTCCTTCTTGTGAAAATGAGGAAAATTTAAAAGCCGTCAGAACCCCCCAAACGCTTTACGCCTTGAGAGAGGCATGACAGGGACCTGAGCCGGGGCGACTGTCGCTGTAACTCTGCATCTGTGACCCTCTTCCTCATCATCCGCGTTCCGTGACGGGCGAGCAGAGACCAGGGAGCGGCCCTCCCGCTCCTGCAGCTGACCTTGGCTCCAGGTCACCCGCCTCCTTTACCCCCCTGCCTGACTCAGACCGCACGGCGCAAATGACCCCAGGACTAGTAACGGCGCAGGCGCGGAAGGTAAAACATACCTTCCCCACAAAGAAAAAGACCCACCGCCTCGACGAAGCAGGGTGCTGTGAGCACGCGCGAAGCCCTACAGGGGCGCTGCAGTCCGCTGAGCTCCCCAGACCTTACCTGTATGAGCCACCACCGACTGCCACCCGTGGGAACGCTCGCCTCCATTCTTGGCAATCTGCTTCCCGGGCAGCTGTTCTCAAACTTGGCACTTGGATAAACTCTCTCTGCACCAGATTCTGACCCTTTTGATCATTTTAGGCAGACACTTTCCACCCACAACTATCCCTGCTCATGTCCCTGCCCTGCCCTCTGTCTAAGCAACCACCAGGCCATCGCCACTCCGTGGTCCTGCCCTCTGCTTGCCCGGGGAGACCTCGCCACCTCCCCCCACCCAGGCCTGAGCTCCTGCCCGCCCCTGCAGCCCCCGGCTCCTCTGCCAGCACCTCATGGGGAGGCTGGGACCCAGATGGGCCCTGATGAAAAAGGATGTCCTCCCTGCACCCTGCAGGGCCCACCCTGAGGCCTCAACCCAGAAGACACTCACACTCACACACACACTCACACTCACACTCACACATACTCACACACTGTCACAGGGTTTAACTCTTTTTCCCCATCCTCCCCCTCTGACCCGAGAGTTTTATTCTAGAAGACCGGCAATGCCTGAGAAACAGCTCCACCTGGTCATGTGTGTTTTTAAAAATTGACTGCAGTATATTAAGTATTGATTATGAATTTGATTTGTGAATGATAAATGACCTGAAACTTCTTTCTAAGCAGTGGAACCACTCAACAAGCGGAAGTTCCCCGGGGGAAGGCCGTCCTGAGTCAGCCGCTCGCATCTCTCAGGCTGCCGGCAAAACGCTGACAAGGGCGGGCCTGCAGCATGGGGCAGTGGGCATGCACGTCACCTCCCCTTTCCTCTGGGTTTCGGTGGCTCCTCCGGGCCGACCTCAGGCTGCTCACCAGTGGACACCAGTCCCCTGGGGACGGCCACACTGGAGGCACAGAGGGGCGTTCATCCTGTTTGCTGGGATGTGTAGGCAAATATTTGTGTGCTATTTTTAAATGTCTTAATAAGTGCTCTCTGACTCCCAGCCCAGGAAGTAGCAGGCACCCCCAGGGGAAAAAATGGGGGTATCTTCTGCACCCCATCGCCACCCCGTCTCCCCACCCCGCATCTGGACACTCTGGAGCTACCGTGGTGCGCATGGGGCCAAGGCCCAGGAGGGTGGGGCGTGGCAGGCAGGCAACAAGCCGCAGGGCCTCACTGTGATTCTCAGGGACCAGGCTAGTGCAGCCGGCCAGCCATGGGGGTGTGCAGGGAGCCTGGGGGTGGGAGCCTGCAGACTCCACTTGACCCCCACTTTCCCACTAGTCCAGCGTCCTGGCCCACCACACCTGCCAGGGGGACTGGGACTGCCAGAGCTTTCCAGAATGCAAGACTCCCAGGGCCCAAACCACAGAAGTCCTGGGTAAACCAAGACGAGTTGGTCACCCTAAGGCCACCCCAGCCTCTGCGTGGAAGCAGTCACCCCAACTGTATTAAACCCTCAAGGGGCATAGCCTCCTCGGGAATAACGGCCTTCATTCCCTCCCTATCCTGAAGACTCCAGAGATTTATCCCGTTCGCTCTCTGTGTGGCTGTGTCTGGACTCAGCACACTCAACTGGGGCGGGAACGAATATGCTTTTGATTCTTGTAAGCCCAGTGTTGCTTACAAATTCCTAATTTGGGAGCAGCAGTGCTCTAATTTAGCTCCTTGAAGTGCAAGGTGGCTGCAGAGAGCACAGGGCAGTGAGGCCCTGGGACCTTCCTCCCGGGTTTTTGGCAAGCTTTGAACTGTGCTGCTTTTGAGTACACCCAGCCTTGTCATCTTTCACAGGTTTTTTTTGTTTCCTTCTGTTTCTGACCCTTTGCTGGTGCACTTGGGGAAGCTGGCGTGCTGGATGCCAGATCAGGAGCCCACGTTTCCTGCTGGAGTGTAGCTGCGTGCGTCTTCCCTCTGCTCCTGGCCCTCCAGTTTGCTCAGTCAAGAGGGAAGTTACTGCTGATGAAGGGAAAAAAGTTGCATCTTTCTGAATCTTGGTTCATTCCTAGACCAGGGCTCTTGATGTTAGAAGCCAGGAACTTACCACCTTTAGATTTTGTATTATTTGTGACTTGTCCCTGTACAGTGTGGTCCTCCCAATTAGCACCCCACCTAAAGGATTTTGTGGGGCTGGAAGGAGCCATCAGTTAATTTTCGCGTGCCGTCCTGCTGGGGTGGTACAGGTGGGCACTGACCTCTTTGCCTTCCTGGTCAACTAGATGGGGTGTGTCTTCTCCTCCCTGCAATAGTTCGAAGGTGCCCTGTTCCTCACCTTTTCTGACACTGTCCCTGAGACGTTCAGTGCCCTCCCACTGTGGGTGTGGCTTCTGCCCCATCCCTTGAGCCCATGTGACTTGCTTTGGCCAATGGGATGCTAGCAAATGTTAATCAAGCAGAGGCTGCAAAAAGCACTTGCACTTTTCCCTCACTCTCTCGCTCCTCGTCCTTCGCCATGAGAGCATGCCCAGGACAGCCTGCTGGGGAGAGTCCCGTGGAGGAGAACCAGTGTACCCCAGTTGTCCCACTCCACCCATCCTAGGCCAGTCCACCTGCGGCTGAGCGGCAGACATGCGGGTGAGCCCAGCCAAGGCCAGAAGAACTGCCCAGCAGAGCCCAGCCCACAAACTCATGCGTCAGCATTACTCGTGCGACATTGTTAATGGTGTGACATTGGGGTTTTGGGGTTGTTTGTGATGCAGCATTATTGTGGCAGTTGATGGATTCACGCTAGCTCCACCCAGCTGCCAGAGGGAGCTTTCCGTTTCTGTGGTGTCCTAGGACCCAGCATGGCTCTAGGTGCAGTTCCAGGCAGAAGGTGCCAACAGGAAGAACCTGGTGTCAGGCAGACCAGAGTGTGGACCTGCAGTCTGCCCCCTGGAAGCAGTGCGACTGTGGGAAACTTAGTTAACTCCTCTCATATTCAGTTGTCTCATCTCTAAAATGGGGATAGTACTGACATCACTACCTCTAATGGGACATGACCCATTTGACGCCTCCAAACCTCATATTGAAACTCGATCCCCCTTGATGGAGGTGGGGCCCAACAGGAGGTGCTTGGGTCATGCGGCGGATCCCTCGTGAACCGTGTGCAGCCCTTGGTGAAGGGGTGACTTGGAATTCAGTGAACTGGAAGATAGATCAATATAGAAAAATTCAGACCGAGACACAGAAGAAAAAAAAAGATAGAAAATGCAGAAAAGAGCATAAAGGAACATACGTTCAATTACAGCCCCAGATCGCAAGAAAGGAGACAATGGGGAGAGGAACTATTTGAAGAACTAATAGCTGACACTTTTCCAAAACTGAGGAAAGACATCAATGCACAGGTTTAAAATCACCCCATACTCTAGCCAAGAGAAATACAAATCATACCTCCTTATGGTTCAAGTGGTGAAAAGCAAAGACAAACAGGAAATCTCGAAAACCGTCAGAGAGAAAAGACACAGAACCTCCCGTGGAGCAGCAATAAGGCTACGATTGACTTCTCGATGGAAAGGATGTGTTTGAAGGGCTGGAAGGAAGTAAGACCAGCCTGGAATCCTACATCCAGTGAAAGCAGCCTGCAAAAACGAAACGCAGGTCTTTAAGAACAGCACATCAGAGAGACCCAGGCTGAAATAAACGCCAGTGGGAATTCTTCAAAGGCAAAGGAACTCAGATGAAAAAACTTGAAATACATGAAGAAGTTGAGAAAGAGTAAATATAAAATTTATATTTATAAACAAATATTAACTATACAAAACATCAAAAAATGATGCCTTATAGAATTTAGAATATATGGGGGATTAAAACACTCGACATCACAACAGAAGAGCAGGAACAACAAAGTGTTCTCAGGCCTTAGCATTGTGTGGAAGAAATAAAAGTAATAAAAGTCCTAAATTATACTGAACAGTAATAAGGGGCACATGCTGTAATATTCAGGGTAATTACTAAAACACAAATAAAAGAGAGTTCAGGGGAAATTTTATACACAGAAAATAGAATCATAAAACTATTAATCAGTAAGAAAGCAAAAAGAGCAAAGGTATGGAAAAGCAAATAAGACAAGTGCAACACAAATAGTAAAATGGTGCCTAGTAATCCAAATATATTAATAATTATGTTAAGTATATAGACTACTCCAAATAAGACTAAAATGGTCGGACCAGATTTTTAAAGAAAAAAACTCAGTTATATGCTGGTTACAAGAGATCCACCTCAAGTAAGGGCAAAAAAGGATAGAAGTAAAAGTTGGTGGAAAAAGCTTTGCCAAATAAACACCAAAGAAAGTTGGCTTCACTACGTGAATATCGAACACAGTAGACATGAGAGGGAGAAGCGTTGCTAGACATCAAGTGGATATTTTGCAACAATAAAAGGGTCACTGTACCCTTAAAGCAAAAATGTACAGAACCAAAAGGAAAAATAGGCAAATTCACAATAATATCAGGAGGCATCAGCACACTTCTCTCAATATGTGATAGAGAAGCAGATAGAAAATCAATGTCTGTAGATCTGAATAACACAATTAGCTTGACCTAATTAACACTGTATCCAACAATGACGGAATACACATTCTTTTAAAGCATACACATAATATTTAAGAAAATGAACCATTTGCTTGGTCATAAAGCAAGCCTTGACAAATTTCAGGGGACTTAAGTCATTCAGAGTAAGTCCTTCTTTGACCACTGCGAAATTAATCTAGGAATTAATAACAAAAAGTTAATTAGAAAATCACCTTCTCTGCTCTGCTAGCTACCTCTGCCCCCAAATATATGTCAGTTTCTTTGTAATTCATAGGCAATATTTAAGGAAGACAAAGCAAAGAAGCACTTTTTGAGCCAGAAATAAAGTAGAAGCTACAGCCAGAAGGATAATGCATAAGCCAACATCCTAGAAGCCCAGGGAAGTATCAAACGTGAATGTGCCCAGGGCTGGGGACTGGGATTTTATGCCCATAGGAGAAAGGAAATATGGCTTTGACCTACATGAGGCAGAGGTGAACTGAGAATTCTAACAAAGTTGGGACCCCAGAAGACTGCCTCCTTCTTACAAGAGGGACTAAGAAAAAACAAGAGAAGTCCCAGGAACAAAGCCTAACTTTGCACAGAAAAGGTGAGGGGATAGGAGAAAATCTTCCATTAGAAATGGAAAACCTTCACTCCTGTAATCCCAGCACTTTGGGAGGCCAAGGTAGGAGGATCACTTGAGGCCAGGAGTTCAAGACCAGCCTGAGCACAGAGCAAGACTCCCATCTCTCCAAAAAAAAAAAAAAATTAAAACATTAGCTTGGCATGATGGTGAGCACCTATAGTCCCAGCTACTCGGGAGGCTAAGACAGGAGGATCCCATTAGCCCAGGTGTTTAAGGTTGTAGTGAGCTATGATGACACCACTGCACTCTGGCCCAAGCAACAGAGCAAAACCCTGTCTCAAAATAAATAAATAAAAACAAAGAAAAGAAATTGAAACTCCAAACCCATTCTGCCCCCATCAGATGTAAAGTTTTAATTTTACTTCTTATAAAGTAAGAAAGTCCCAAACCAGAAAAATTATTGTCAAATTTAGTTTCAGAAGGGTGATCCCGTAGCTTCATGGCTAAAGCAAAGACATCCTTTGGTAGGGACACCTATAGTCCCTGGGCGGGAGAGACTCTCATAGAAATAAACAACAGCAACACTAGCTGAAGAAAAACTCCCAATAATCTGTTAAAATCACAAACTACACAAGGAAACAATGCACAATAAGGGAAAGTCAGCAGATACTATAAACAAGATAATTAGATCCCCCAGGCACTTGTGATAACAGAATAGTCCAAATCAAATTATAAACCAAATATGTTTAGGATGATTAAATGCATAAAGAATAAAATTCATATTGAAAGAACAAGTTTCTATTTTTAAAAAAGCTGACTTGAACATGAATCAAATTGTAATTCTGAGACTGAAAATGTCCCCCAAAAGTCATTTAAAGACTTAATAGTTTAAATAGCAGAATTGGTGGTTTAGACAAGTAGAAAGATTTGGTAAACACCATTTGTTGAAGAGACTGTCCTTTACCTAATGTATATTCTTACTGACTTTGTCAAAAATCAGTTAGCTGTAAGTGTGTGGATTAATTTCTGTGTTCTCTATTCTGTTTTATTGGTCCATGTATCTGTTTTTACACTAATACCATTCTGTTTTGGTTACTATTGTTTTGTAGTATATTTTGAAGTCAGGTAGGTATAATACCTCCAGTTTTGTTCTTTTTACTCAAGATTGCTTTGGCTATTCAGAACATTTCATGGTTCCATACAAATTTTAGGATTGTTTTTCATATTTCTGTGAAGAATGCCATTAGTTTTTTGGTAGGGATTACATTGAAACGATGGATTGCTTTGGGTAGTGTAGACATTTTAACAATAGTAATTCTTCCAATCCATGAATATGGAATATCTTTTCATTTATTTGTGTCTTCAGTTTCTTTCTTCAGTGTTTTGTAGTTTTCATTGTAGAGATTTTTCACCTCCTTGGTTAAATTTATTCCTATTATTCTTTGTAGCTTTTTTGAATGGGATTGCTTTCTTTATGTCTTTTTCATATAGTTCATTGTTGGTATATAGAAACACTTCTGATTTTTGTATGTTGATTTTGTATCCCGAAATTTTACCAAATTTGTTTATTAGTTCTAATAGTTTTGGGATGGAGTCTTTAGGGGTTTCTATATATAAGATCATGTTGCCTGCAAACAGGGATACTATGACTTCTTTCTTTCCAATTTGAATGCCCTTTATTTCTTTCTCTTGCCTAATTGCTTTGGCTAGGACTTCCAGGACTATATTGAATAAGAGTGGTGAGAGTGGGCATCCTTGTTTTGTTCCTGATTCTATAGGAACGCTTTCAACTTTTCCTCATTCAGTATGGTGTTAGCTGTGGGTTTGTCATATATGGCCTTTACTGAATTTACATATGTTCCTTCTATACCTAATTTCTCAAGAGTATTTATCAGGAAGCAATGTCACATTTTATTGAAAAAGCATTTTCTTCGCCTATTGAAATAATGGCATATTTTGTCCTGATGGACTCCAAGAGGAGTTCTGAGTGAAATGGTGAACGTTGCATGTGCTCCTCAAGAGCAGGTCTCCATTCATGCACGAGGTAGACTGCCCGTCTTGCAGTTGGACAAGGCCATGCATCTAGTTCTGGCCACTGAAATGTGGATGGGCTTACATGCGTCACTTCTCAGTCGAGGCAGTGGTGGTTCCTCTTGTCTAGTGTGTGGGCTGAGAAGGCCGCCTGTCCCAGAAGGGACAGCCACCAGTTGGTGAGGGAGACATGCGGGAGCCACTGTGTTGTGAGCATGGGCTTGAGGGATAGGGGAAGGGAGCAGTTAAGAAGTGGAGCTGAGGATCTTCCAAAAATGTCTTTCAGGAAGTGCTAATAAGCTGGAGTAATCTGATTGTCAGGCAGGGTTTCTTTGACTGTCCTGGCAGTGTGGGGCCTGGGCACTTATCTGGGTGACGCTAAGCTCAGTTTATCACTGAGACTGTGGACACTCCTAGGCCTACATTGTAGCAGTTTCTTCTCTAGACATTCTGCCCTTTAGAACCCAAACCCAAACCCAGCACAGAACAGCACAGCAAATCTCTTCCTGCTAGAGGGCGGTGGGGGAGAGAAAGGGAAGAAAAGAGAGGAGAGAGCAGAAAGGACTCAAAGGCAAACGGGACAGGGAAGGGAAGGTCAGGTCTGCCCATCAGACCAGGGCCAAGAAGGATACACACCCGGTGCAAGGTGGAAATCCCAGACCTCAGCTGTCTACATGAGGCTCTAGACAGGCGCTCAAACAACACAGGGGTCTCTGGGAAAGCCCTGGGCCTGCCGAGCCCCTCCCTCCCCATCTAGGGACGGAACTGGTGGGCAGAGCCTGCCCAGCTGGACTAAGAGGCCGCTGAGGCAAGTGTTACGGAGGTGGGCCCGGAGCCAGGTGGACCATTTGCCAGGAAGAGAGGGGACAGTCAGGGAGGAGACAGTGCTGAGGAGAAGCGGAGAAGGCAGAGGCAGGGGAAGGAAGGAGAAGGAGGGAGCCCTGGGACATCTGCCCATAGGACCTCCATCCTGCCCCAGGCTCCCTCATCACTGACACCCCCACTTCCAAGGCCCCCCGGGGCAGACGATGGCTCCCTCAGGGCCCTCCTCCACCGTCCACAGTCCCGAGTGGGGGCACAAGGCCAAAGTAGGGTGGCCTCAGGAACAGGGTGTTTGACGGGGTCCAGGGAGAGGGTTGGGAAGGGGACATAGTCCCAGGGTGGAAGCACTGTCTGGGGAGCAAGGTGGGGGTGTCTGGACCACGGCCACTTCCAAAGCGGCGGGGTGTCCCGGCAGCCCGTCGGCAGCTGTGTTCTGGGGCCAGACACAGGGCGGACGGAGCCCTGGACCCAGCGTCAGGCTGCATCCACAGAGCTGGGCTTAGAGGAGAGCGCTCGTCAGCGTCCCTTTCCCTGGGAGCACTGTCTGTCGCCTGATCGTGCCCAGCCTGCCGGGTGCTGGGCTGCACCTCTGGGGGCTGCCACACCCGCCCCGTCCCCGCCTCTCGGCGCCTTCCGAACCAGGCTCCCGACTGGCCGAGCTGAGACCTAGTCCTCCTGCCCTCGGACGTGCTCTTGCTGGGGTCACCCTGGCCCCCCAGGAGCTCCCAGCCACATGCAAGGTGAGTCCCCAGGAGGTGCGGATGCAAAGGCAGGTGTGAGGGGCCTCCCTCCTGCAGTGCTCGTGGCGGCCACAAGGGGTCAGCGCAGGGCTGCCTTTAGGTGCGTCCGGGCCACCCACGAGCTGGTCCCCGAACCCCAGGGTGCCGGCAGGGGCCAGGCCCAGCCCTTTCCCGCGCGTCACCTGTGAAACGCCAAAAGAATTTAAGCAGCTTGGGGAAATGGTGGGTTTTCCAACGGCAGTAAAGAGATAAGCAGATCCTAAAGGGCCCCTTGAAATCTTCAATTCCCAACTCATTCAGAGGTGGGGGAAACTGAGGCTTGAGGGGTTACCCCTCTTAGTGCAGCAGGCCGAAATACCGGCTTTTGCATCTAGAGTGAAAAGTGTGGCAGGCAGGAGCCGATATATCGGCCCACCGCACTTTTCGACCTAGGCACAAAAGGTGATATTTCGGCCAGCCGCACTAAGAGGGTTAAATCGCTTGGCTAAGGTCGTCCAGGTCTACCCCTGGCCCCCAATCCAGTTCTGTCGCCAGGCACCTGCCACCTCAGTCTCGGGAACATCGCTCCGCTGCTAGGTGTCTCGGGGTGGGCATGGGAAAATCCAGGCAGCCTTCATGGGGGAGGCAGCGGCACTAGGACTTGGCCTTAGGGTGGAGTAAGAGGCTGACCCAGCTGGAAGCATAGAGGTGGGCGAAGGCAGGAGGCAGAGGACTAGGAGCCTGGCGGGGGCACGGAGGCACGCGCTTTCTCAGGGAAGCAGGAGGAGGGAGGTGACAGGAGGAGTGCCCATATCCCAGGGCCTTACAGGCTGCCGGGGTCTCTGCCTTTAGAGTCTCGGGCTGGCTTGGCTTAGGAATTTTCCTGAATTCCATTATGTTGAAAGTGCAGGACATGGCAGGCGTTCTCGGGATTACCTCACGCGGAGGTGGGAGTAAGCCAGTGGTCTCCATGGCCACGGCCCTGCGCTCCAGCCACCCTCCGTGGTCTGGAGGCCACGCCGGGGTGGAGAGAGGCCACGCCCCATTCCTCCATCGTGACTCGAACCCGCAGCGGCGGGGGCTGCTGGCCCCTTGCTGACCTCAGAACTGGCTGTCTCCGGGGCAGCTCGGGATGCCTGGCTCTGCGGGGTGGAAGGGTGCAGGGCCCACTGCCCCAAATCAGGGGTTCCTCCCCGGGACCAGCAGCACACCCAGGCCAGCTGCCTGAGGTTGGGGGGTGCAGACACAGAGGGGGCAGTGAAGTGGGCAGTGAAGGGGCAGTGGAGGCCGGGGTGGAGGTTCTGTCCCAGCAGCCCCTGGAAGGCTGGGCACACTGGGGTGCAGGTCTGGGGGAGGCCCTGCTGTCCTGTCACTTCTGCTGCTTCCAGGAGGGAATGACCCTGAAGCTGCTACCCGGCTGGACCACCTCAGCCCTCACCACCTGCATGGGCCTTACCTGGCCCCCAGCCCCAGTCTGTCCGGAAGTCACTGAGTCCACACAGCTCCATCTGCCCCCTTGGAAACCCTTTCCAGGGACTCCCAAGTTGAGAAGCTGAGGTCAGGACCCGGGCCCTGGAGATCACCAAGATCAAGCGCCAACTCTGCTCCTCACTAGCTGGGGCGTGGGCCCTTCCAAGCCTCAGTTCTCCGTCCTTTATAACGGTGGAAACAGAACAAAGATAAAACCTCCGAGGCTGTGGTGAGGGTCAAAGGAGACATACGCAGATGCTCTTAGCACAGGGCCTGGTGCTCACCATGTGTTCAGTGATCGCTGCCGCCGTTATGACTGTTTTCCTCACTGTTACCATTTTATCCAGCCTCTCCAGAGGACAGTTGTGTCCATGTCCCCTAAACAGTCTGGCTAATGCTCGGGGCACGCCCGGCTTGGCTCTCCTGGCTTTTGGCTATTTGGCAAAATGCCCTCCAGGTGATTTTGCATTTACCACAAGTCAATTACGTTTGTTGCCAAGCCTTTTTTATGCCAGCTGTTCTTGATATTATGAATGCATAATTTAATTAAATATTGTACTATCTAGCAGTTTTCAAACTGTTTAGTTTTAAGACTCCTTTATACTCTTAAGAATTACTGAACTTCCCAATTAGCTTTTGTTCATGTGGTTTACATATATTGTTACTTACCCTATTAGAAACTAAGATGGGAGATTTTTAAAGCACAGGAATGCACCAGCACACATTCCATTAGCTGTCAGAGTGGCCAGGGCCTCTGGAAATCTTTACTTGTGCGTTCTTGAGAAAATGAGAGTGCCAGGACGAATGACATCTTAGTATGATCATGAAAATAGTTCGGGGCCAGGCGCAGTGGCTCATGCCTGTAATCCTAGCACTCTGAGAGACCGAGGCAGGAGAATCGCTTGAGGACAGGAGTTCAAGACCGGCCTGAACAAGAGCGAGACCCCGTCTCTACCAAAAATAGAAAAATTAGCCAGGCATGGTGGCACATGCCTGTAGTCCCAGCTACTTGAGAGGCTGAGGCAAGGGAATCTTTTGAGCCCAGGAGTTTGAGGTGGCAGTGAGCTAGGCTGATGCCCACTGCACTCTAGCTTGGGTGACAGAGTGAGACTCTGTCTCAAAAAAAAAAAAAAAAAAAAAAATTAGTTTGGACTTTGGATTCCCTGAAAGGGTCATAAGATTCCCCTGGGACCCCCAGACCCTGAGAACATGATGAAACTGAAACTGATGAAACATGAGCACAAAAAGAGAGCTGCTCTCTGAAAACCAGCTTGAAAGCTTTGGAAAGTCCCAGCACAGATGAGGGAAATAATTTGGGGATAATAAACACACAAATAATGAAGGACTCTCCCTCCAGAATGCTTTGCCCATGCCTTCTGGTCCTCATGCACCTCTAGAGAAGCCAAAATCTGAAATCGGTCCGTGCTGAGTCACTACGACGTGGTTCCTGTGGCAAAGATGAACCAGAACTCCGGTCTGTGGACTCGTGGTGCTCAGAGAGGCTTTGGCCTTGTGTCGAAAGACAGACAACAAATGTATTGTACTTTAAATATTTTAGGAATGTCTGTGTGGTTGAGTAGGATTTCTCCACCTATCCAACTTGCCCAACCAACTCTTAAAATCACAGATGTCGCCAGAACATGGACCCAACTCGGCTCTGCCCCAACTATGGTAAACGTCCCCCCTCCACCCTCAGGCTGGACACCACTCCAAGCCTCGTCCTTGCGTTTGACCATTTTGCCCTTGACCTTGCAGGTGACCTCCCCCATTGCATCCTTCAGTTATTCACGAGCATGGACTCGAATGAGATTTGCTGGGCTCCGACACTAGTTCCAGCACTTTGAAACTTAGAGGACTCACCTTAGCTCTCTGAGCCCCAGCTTCCTCCTTTATAAATCGGGAAATGACATACATGCACCCGCAGACGCTAGCTCTCTATGGAAGACAGCTGCTCTTGTGGTTGTGGTGGTGCCATCACTATTGATGCCACTGTCACTGGTGCAGTGCCTCTGAAATGCCCCTCACTTGCCCGTCCCACTCCTAGCCCCTGTGACCACTCACCTGGAGCGGAACAGCCCCCAGCCTCCCCACCTCCAGGCTCTTATGCCCTGCCCCAAATGACTGACCTAAAGCCCTGCTCTGACCCAGTAATCCCACTGCTCAGACGATGCCAGTGTGGGAAGCTCACACACCACTAGTTCACCCAAACCCTCTCTGACCTACTGCCCACTTACCTGGGTGGCTTCGCCTCCTTCCGCTACAATAATCACGTCCTGTGAGCCCAGTACTGCTGAGGTGCCCCTCGCCTCCCCCCCAGGGTCCGGATGCTATGCTAAGGGTTTTACATGCGCCATCCCTGAATATCTTCATAAGGGCCCCAGGAACCTCAGCGCAACCCCATTTTGCAGACTAGAAATCAGAGGCTCAGTAGCATCGAGTCCCCTGCCCAAGGTCGCACAGATGATGGTGGTACAGCGGGACTGTAGCTGGGGTCTCCCTGCCTGCAAAGCCCAGGGTGTTTGTGCGTTAACCCCTCCTTTCTGAAGACGTTGAGACCTTCCCTGCTCTTGTGGCTTCCCCCCTCCCAGGATGCCTGCCTACCCTTCTAGACCCTGCCAGTCTTCGGGACTCAGCTCCAATGCCACCTCTTTCCTGCAGCCATCTGGGTGGCAGCCCCATGCACCCTCCAGACCTCTGCTGGTGGTTCTGATGTTTCCACAGGGCCTGAGTTCTCCTAGGGTCTCCCTGTCACTTCCTCGGGAAATCAAGCCTCACCCCTAAAGTGGGGTCACCCCTCCCTGGTTCTCACACTCAGAGCATCACCACATGTCCATTCCCGCCATCTAAGTGTGTTGAGTGACCGCTACGTGCAGTCACTGATCCGGGCTCTGAGGCTGCAGCTGTGAGCAGAGTCCCCACCTTGTGGCCCTGACGTCCTGGTGGGCACAGGCATGATGAGGCAGTAGCAAACACAGAAATGACACATTCTCAGATGACACTTATGGCCAAGTGCACTCAATGAAATCAAGTAGGAGAGGCTGGAGCATGCAGGAGACGTGCTATTTGGGGTAAGTGGCCAGGGGAGGAGGTGTGACAAGGTGAAGGCACTGGCGTGGCAAAGGTCTGGGAGGGGTGTGCCACCTCACCTCACCTTGCCCTGTCCCACCTACTCCAGGAACAAGGCCCTGCCTGGGCAGGGAGATGCCCGATCCCAGAATAGATACATCCAGAAGCTCGGCTGGGCAGCCAACTGCCCACATGGACCTGCTTGGCCCCGTATGGTAGGGCTGCAGGGGACCGGCCAGGGGGTACCATGCCACCCCTTGCTTGGGATGCAGCTCACTGCACCACCCTGCTGTGGTTGGCTGAACAACGGCCTCCAAAGATGTCCATGTTGTAATCTCCAGAACTTGTATGCTCCCTTCCCTTGCAAAAGCAACTGCAGATGTGATCTTGATATGGGAGATGACCCTGGATTATCTGGTGGGCCCAGTGTCACCACAAGGGCCCTTGCAAGAGGCAGGAGGGTGACAGTCAGGGAAGGCCTTGTGACCTTAAAAGCAGAGGCAGACAGTCAGAGACAGACTTGAAGATGCCGCACGCGGAAGATGGAGAGAACCACGAGCCACGAAAGCAGACGGCCTCTGGGAGCTGGGAAAGCAAGGTGAGGACCATCCTCCCCTGGAGATTCCAGAAGGAACCAGCCCTGCTCACAGCCTGACTTCAGCCCAGGGAGACTGATGGCAGTCTCCTGACCTCCAGAACTGTGAGGTCATGAACTTGTGCTGCTTTAAGCCATGAAGTCTAGGGAAATTTGTGACAGCAGCTGCCAGAAACTCAGAGCTCCCCAGGCCCCCCGGCGGCTCCTGCTGCCTTGGCGTCTACCCACAGGACCTGCTCCCCGCTGGGGCTCCACTGGGAGCCCTGCCAGGTGACGTTCTGGGAAAATCTCATTCATCAAAGCCACATCTTCCCGACAGTCTCCAGGAGAGCTGCCTAGCCGCAGGCAGAGGGGCCGCCCGGAGGTGGAGGTTCCTGGGGCGACAGGAAAACACCTGTCCTGTGCAAGACCTCTTGCCTGGAATTTCTCCCCCTGAAGCATGGCCTTTGCTGTTTCCTGTAGGGTCATTCCGTGGGGAGGTACACGTCCCCTCAGAATCCCTCCTGAGGGCGCTCCTCAGTGGGGAGCGGGTGGCCACACGCCTGGGGTTTCAGGAGTGCTCCGGGGAGCGGGAGTGTGCCCACCGCCTACCCCACAGACGTGCAGGCTCGCTCCCCACGGGGCAAAGCCATTCCTGGCCCCGTCATGAGGAGAAGGGGTCTCCCCACTTCCAGGCCTGGACGCCACCAGCCCCACCTCCAACACTCCTGTGGGAGGCAGTGCTGGGGAGAGTCTCCCCTGGGGGGTCTTCCTAGAAACAGGGGACCAGGCCAGGTCCATAGCGTGCCCAGGATGGCCCAGGCTTCCAGAGCCCAAAGCCTGAGACAACCCCTCTGTACAGGCTGAACTGTGTCCCCACCAAATTCATGGGTTGAAATCCCAACCACCCCCGTGCCTCAGCCCATGACTGTCTGGGGAGGGGCCTTTGCAGAGGTGAAGGTAAAACAAGGCCGTCAGGGTGCTGGAGGGGAAGAGGCATGGGCCACGCGTGTGCACAGAGGAGTGGGTGCATGGGGACACAGGGAGAGGACAGCCATCAGGCAGCCGAGGACAGAGGCCCCTGCAGAAAACAACCCCGCCGGCACCTTCGTCTCAGCCCTCCGGCCCCCAGACATGAGGAAACAAATCTCCGTTGCCACCTAGTCTCCAGCGTCCCGTCACGGTGCCCCAGCCTCAGGCTTGCCTAGCCCGAGTGGCAGCCAGGGGACAGAGTGCCCAGTGATAATGACACGCACCCAGACACGACAGGGGCCAGGCCTGCGGTCCCAGCTTTCAAATCCAAAGGTCTGAAGACAGCGCGAGGCCTGACTACACCCCACGCCCACCCCGACTCACACCCACAGTGGGACTCGCACAGGGGGTCCCCGGTAACGTCTGAATCCCTCTCTGTCCTTGACTTTTATGTGCACGATCACAGCACACCTGTCACAGGCCACCATGTTATTAAGTCCCCTCGGACAGAGTGTGCACGACCCGTGCAGGCAGGACACTGGACTTCTGCGACTCATTCACGCACACGTTCTTCGGTACCAGCCACGTGGGCCCATCTTTAATTATGTTAAATATTAATAAAAGTACAGCATAACTGCGATTCACTTAACATACCTTACACGACTAAGGGAGTACAATTTAATACAATCTCATATACAGCTTTTGAGAACACAAATTCATCTCGATACCAGGTCACGAGAAACGCTCCGTTTCGCTTTGGTTTTGAATGACAGGCTTGAGGACCACCGCCTGGAATGGCGCCTGTGCCACCCGTCCCCAAGAGCCGGGCCTCCGCCGGGAGAAAGCCGAGGCCGCAGGTGCGCCCCTGGAGAAAGGCCCTGGAGAGGAAAGTGTCTGATGGCATCAGTTGGCACGAAGGGTGGGCCTGCGTATACAAAAACGATCTGCATAATAAACCAAATAATATTGGAAATCATACCTCAGTCGTACTTCTGTAAGAAGCAGAATTACACTACATGTTGTTCACATGCACAGGAGGGCGTAGGAAAAACCCCTTGCTGTACGCATGGTTGGCGTGGCGAGTGAAACGCGTAAGGGAAACAACAAGGTGACTGGCAGAGAAATCCATCTATAAAAGGGCTGTGTCCAGAGCGGAGGCGTCGGCACGGCGCTGAAGGGAACCCACTCGGAGGATGCACCCGCACACGCACACTCTGGTGGCAAATAAATACACTCACACACTGAAGTGACGGCTCCCTAAAGCAGCCTTGTGCTCAGGCCAGATTTCCCTGCCGGCTGCTGCGCCCAGTGCCGGCTGCAGAGAAAGGCCGGGATTGTCCCTGCAAGTGGGAGCTCGGGACACACAGCTCCTTCAGAGGCAGAAATACCCGCGGCCGTGCCAGTGCTGAGCGCCTCACACAGGCTGCGGGTCCTGCCTCCACGGGCGGGCAGACGGTGGCACCGGGGTCGGATGGCTGAGCGAATGCAGATCCCCCGGCCGCTGCAGCCCAGTCTGCCTCCCTCACGCAGGCCACCGGGGTATGTGGGCGCTGCGCTTCCTGACTTTGGCGGAAGAGAGCTCGACCTGAGGACTGTGGTCACCAGGAAGCTTCTCTTGACAACACATGGGTGCAGAGCTTCATCCAGGTCCCACCTGGGGCTGTGTGCCACTCGGGTGCAAGCATGCTTGTCCATCTTCCCCAGGACTGCCAACAAATGACAAGTCCTTCAGCCCATCCGTCTGTACGCCAAGCTACCACGTGGCCTAGAACATTCCATTAATAGCATGGCGCCTGGCAATCTCATTCCAAAACTCAACATAGCATGTTCAGCCTGAGTTCAGCTCACACCTTGTGTTTCTGAATCAGGACATGTGTATCTTGTAGTTCCGTAACCGGTTAAGGAACTGTGACCACACTTGGTGGACAGTGCAGATAATAAATTCATTGCAGTGGAAGGGGAGAAACGGAGCCTGCAGCCAGCCAGAACTCAAAATGTAAAACCCGGCTGTTCTCCGATGACCTTAATTATACACAGGATGAGGGCTTGAGTTACCTAGATTTTTCCATGAAATGTTCAATTCCTTGAGGTTGCACATTCTGGCATTAAGAGCAAAAATTTCCCTTCAATTATAAACTGAATTTCTTGGGAAAATATCTAACGAGTCAGAAAAGAGAGCTTGGGCTAGTCAAATGCAGAAAGTGGTTTGTTTTAAACGCATTAAACCTAAGTCAAGTCTACAAGGACAGAATGGGAGGAGGTCAGAGAGAGACGAAGGTGCTGCCAAAAACTGACTTATTTTTTTGCTCTTGGAAACAGTGACGTTAACAGGGTTTATCTCTGAAGAGACTGCAGGGCTGACTTTGGAGTAAAAGGGAAAGACATGGAAGAGCCTCTATTCTCGAAAGAGCTGCCGTTCCCCGTCCTGACGAGATCAGCAATCGCGACAAAATAGTGTTTTGAAAGGGAATGTGATGTGATCGCACCTGCGAACAGCCACCGCATCCCAGCCTGGGCAATGTAGCGAGACCCCATCTCTAGAAAAAAACCAAAAAGGTGAATGTGAAGTGTAAGTTCTGCCCAGGCCCGGGGCACGCCCCCTGGTGGGCTTCGTCGGACCCCAGGCTCAGGCTCTCCAGGAGACGGAGGTGGCAGGGCCCGGCCACCTCCCCTAGGCGCCCTCCCCACACCTGTGCGGTGCCAGCCTGCCCTGCCCCACCTCCAGGCCTCTCCAAGCAGAGCTGACTCCTTGGGGCAGCGGCTCCGCTGGCCTGAGCGGGAGGAGCTCTGGGAGGGGCCGATCGCTGCTCAGCAGACCGCCGCGAAGGAAATTCTGAAATGGCTGTAATCAACGTGTGCCCAGGGACGGAGAGCGCCCCAGGGTTCTCCACGCCGTGAGGGAGATGGTTCCTCACGAGGAGAGGTTTCCAAAATCCCGGCTGCGGCGGCACCGCCGGCTGGCCCGGCGCGAGCGCGGGGCCTCTCACGTCTTCCACACGAACGCCTCGTCGGCGAGCACCTGCGCCAGCCGCGCGTTGAAGGGCCCGTAGAAGTCCTGCAGGATCTTCCGCGTGACCAGCCACATGGGCCCCAGGCTCCGGTCCTCGGGCCGCCGCGCGTTGGAGGCGGGGCTCTTGGTCATCAGGGCCTCCTGCTTCTCGCTCAAGGGCCCTGCAAGGGGAGCAGGCTCTGTGAGGCGGGGGCACGGCGGGCCGCAAAGGGGACTCTGTGACAGCCCCAGCTACGCTCCGTGGGGAGACGGGAGTTTCCTCGAAGAAGAATGTGTCTGGCGGTCACATTTCTGTGGCCGGATGGTTCTGGAGCACTGTGGGAGGGCGGTGGAAGTACCACCAGGAAATAGCAAAGAAATGCTGTGGCCAGCGTGGGACGCCCAAGCCCGGGGAGCCCGGCTGGAACCCTGTGACGTGCAGCGCTCACCCGAGGCCCTCCTTGAGGATTCACTTCTACCTGCCCTGCGTAGGCTGCCTCCCCCGGCCGCCAGCCTGCCCCCGGGTGACTGTGCCACCTGCCAGGCAGAGTCCATGGGCTTGGGATTTTGTGCTAATCAGCCCACTGGAAATTCTGCCCGGGCTTTTCTGCTCCAGGCTGCTGATGCAGAGGGCCCCATGCCTGGCCATGCTGCACCCCGAGTGTCTTGCTGTGAAGTGGCCGTAAGGAGGCTGGTGGGGAGGAGGCCGCCTATGCCTAGAGGTCCTGCTGGCTGTAGCTCCCCCTGCAGCAAAGACACCCTGAGGACAGACCCTGGAACAAGCCAGAAGGCGCTGCCACTGCCAACTCCAGCCCTCTGGACCACGGCCTCCCCAGCTCAACCCACCCAGTCGCTGCTCAGGCCTCTTTACCAAGGCTCTTAGGACATGGCCAAAGTGCTTAGCCCACACATAGGAAAAGCCTGTCCCAGTGCCCCTGGGTCATGTGAGATGCAGAATTGGCCTGTCATCTTAAAGGACAAAAGACAAGCTCAAAGGGGTACAAAGTCAACAGGTGGCCAAATCACACAGAAATGGGCCGAGGCCTCATGGGCCTTAGAAGGGGAAGAAACAGTCCCGCCACATCACGTGACCTGCTCTCCAAGAAGGAGAAACAAGATCAAACGATCAAAGGGTTCCAGTCCCAGTGGTGGGCAGATACATCTCAGGAAAGATTCAATCAACACAATTTCTAGGCAGGATAATTAGACAGGGCCCCAGCAGGCGTCCTGGGAAGGAACGCGGCTCATTCCGACCCCGCTCCAGCCCTTCCAGCAGTCCTGGGTGCCCCGTCACACGGCCAGCACCCCCTGCCTGAGTACACACCTCTGCCAGCCACTGCCACGGCCAGCACTGTGGCCTGTTGTCACCAAGTGCCTCTTGGGACCGTGGGGGCTGGAATCCTGAGGCTGAGGGCAGGCACCGCCTCCCCAGAGGCCCAGCAGACAAAACCCGGCCAAATGCTTTGACCCCAGGGATCCCCAACACCTGAGACGATGCAACAGTCTGTCTGTTCCCTGATCCAACCCTGTGTCCTGTTCAGCCACCCACCGACACCACATCGGTCCTTCAAAGCTCGGCTCCCAGACCCTTTCCTTCCACGGAGGCTGACCTCACCCCTTCTGCAGCTTGGGTCTCAAAGCATCAGCATATACCTTCCCCATGTCGTCCTACCTGTCACTTGGTCAGGTGAGCTGTGGCTTCCTCCTCTCCCTTCCCTGGACCATAAGCTCTCAGAGGGGGACCCACCTCCCTGTACACCCAGGGAGTCCCTCACTATACCATGCACAATGGCCTGTGTGCAGCTGGTGCTCCATAATGGCACTGAACAGGCCTCCCCGCTCAGCCCGCCCCTCCCAGCAGAGCCATGTCCACGGAGCTCACGCTCTGCCCGTCGGTCTGAGGATGACGCTTGTACCTAGGTTCAGAAACTGGAAGACCTTGTGCATGGTGTACTTGACGTTGGATGCGTGATCTTCCAGGCGCAGAATGAGAAACTGTTCCTTGTTGAAAACAGTGAGCCAGTCCAGGAGGTACACCGCGTACAGCCCGACCTGCAGCCGCACCTAGGACCACAGACAGGCGTTACTGGAGGAGTAATTCCAACACCCGTAGGTGCCTCCCACAAGTGCTGCAGCATTTTGTTATAAACCACCACGAGAGAGTCACCCCAGCAAATAGCCACCTTCGGAAGCCAGATTTTAACACCATATGCTCCTGCTTCATAAGGGGCTCTGTGCTACATGTGCAAAGAATTCTCACGCCAGTGGTTGCACTTAATCCCACACCACCCTGCAGGCAGCTCCACACCTTCACTTCACAGGTGAGGACTGAGGCACCAGGAGGAAGTCAGGGTTTTGCACCATATCCTGCTGTCCCTCTGCTCCCGGGGCAGCCTCCACGCCCAGCACACATGGGCTGTGACAAAACAGCCGCAGACGTCGCACAGGCAGGCTGGTGAGTGGACAGCCAGATGCCTGGTCGTGTGAATACTGTGACCGAGAGGGCGTGTGCACGTCCCAGTCTGATCACACCCACGAAGCTCACAGACAGCCGCCTGGACTCAAATCCTCCCTCCTCCCCACCCATCTCCTGCACTCACCCCTCTGCTCCTGTTCTCGTGCCACACCGCACTTGCGTGGGGGACGCTGACCTGCCCAAAGACAGGTCTGGCTTTGCCATGGCTCCTGGAGGTGATCTCCAGACCTCTGGCTATCCTGCCTGGCAGGATCTTGGTTTGCCAGGGGTTTGGCCAACACTGTGATTTATGACAGGGCTTTGGGCCACACTGGAGGGACTGCAGGCTCAAGGTCAGCCACCTGAGCAGTATGTGACTGAGCCCAGTAAAACCTTGGACACCAAAGGTGTGGGGTGGCAACACCCCAGGGTTACTGTCACACCTCCTGGCCAGGAGGCGCTGACAGCATCCACAACTCCACAGGCAGAGAACGACTCTCAGCTCTGCCTTGGGGTCCCCGGGACCCTGCACCATGTGCTTCCTCCCTTGGCTGACTGTAACCTGCAACCTACCCCTGTAATAAATCGTCACGGCCTTCGGTACCTTCTGGGAGCCCTAGAAAATCACTGAACCTGAGAGGGAGTTGGGGGACCCACGTTCTGAACTTGCAATTGGTATCAGAAGTGACAGTATTCCTGGGGACTGTTCTAACCTTGCGGTTCACCCTAAACTCTTGGCAAAGCTCTGAGAAAAAGGGCCCCTTCCCCTTTTGCTGGGAGGCCCCCTTCTCCAGGCTTCTCCTCCTGCCCCTTCCCCAGGTGCTCAGGGACCCCACTCCCCGCCCATCTGTGGTCTGCCAGACTTCCTCATCCCACACCGCTCCCCAGTTCACACCCCATCGACACCTGGCCAGTCTTCCCTCCTCTGGTTCTGCACTCCCATCCCATACCCTGCCACCAGTATGAGCTTCCAAACCAGCTGACCTGGCCACAGCCAGCCCCCCATGGCTCTCTTCCTGTAGGAAGTCCTCAGTCTGGTGTGAACTTCCAGCTCAGCCCCTCTCACTTCTTTAGGCAGACATCGCATGTCACACTTCCGTCTCTGCCCAGTCTGACCTTGAGCACCTCGAGGACAGGGACCCTGGCTTCTCCATCGTCCCATCCTGCACAAGGCCTTGCACCCTGGCACTCAATGTGTTTCTCGGGTGGCACTGCTGAACATGGTGACAGCAATAAGACGATGAAACATTTGACAAAATACGTGCAGACACTAACCGGTTTCATCTCTCACCGTTCCTTTGCCATTGTTATTTTTCTAACCACGTAGGAGGATGAGAAGGAGAAACAATTAGAGGGGATAGTTGTCTGCAAAATACACGGCTGCCTCTGACCCACACTTCGTTGCTACCTGACACACCAGCGCATAAAAGCCCTCAAGCTGGGCCGGAGCTAAGGAGAAGTGAGTCCGCGCCAGTCTCAGAAACGAGTGTGTGCCGCCCCAGCGCGGAGGAGCCATCGCAGGAACCTCTGTTGCGAGTCGTCCGCCTCACGGGGCTTTGCGTCCTCCTCCGGGCAGCTCCCAGCCCACCCCTCCCAGGGAAGACCCGTCTGACAAGTTTTCTCTCTCTTCCAGAGAACCTGCCTTGGCAACTGGAGAACTTTCTAGAAGGAAAGTGTCTGTGGCAGGCTGGAGGTGTTTTAAATCAGCTGTAGTCTGTCCCTGCACCTGGCCGTGGTGACGGAATGATTCACTGACACTTTGCTGTGTCCATCCAGGTGACAGATGCAGGAGGACAGAGACCTGCCGGCGGAGTCGGGCCCGGACGCAGGGTCTTCCTGGACAGGTGACAGGCGGGGCTGCTCTGGGAACGGGGTGAAGCCTCAGGGGCTGGAGCTGAGGAAGGCTTCCTGGGCGCTCAGCGGGCTCCCAGGGGGCTAGATCCCTGGCCCCCTGCACACTGCCCCTGACCTGCCCACCTCCCAGCCGCCTCACAATTCGGGTGACAATTCCTGGTTCGTGCATCACTGTCACAACCATGCACCATGAAGACAACCCCGCTCCGAACCCTTTTGTCCTCACCTTTTCCCAGTACAGGACAGAGAATCAAAATAAAACAAAAATTTTTTTTAAAAAGCGTATCTAGGGCAAGTGCCTAAGATGTTTAATGTTGGAAAACATGAGCACTAAGAGAAGCCCCTGAGCGTGTCTGGGCCAGCTGACTCCCTGACAGAAGAAGGGAGGCCCGGGGAGCGGCGGGGGCCTGCCCAGGAGCAGCGCCTCAGACCTGCAGCCGAGTCCCTTGTGCATGCGGGGCTCCCTCCCCACGCAGGCAAGAGCGAGCCCCACAGGAGAGCTGAGCTGGGCACAGTCCCAGCCCTGGCCGAGCCTCTCTATCCCCCGCAAGGGATTTCACTGGGACTCCCCCCTAACCTGAGCCTAAGCCGTGTGCCGGGACCCCGCTAGGCAATGGTGACATGCTGCTAGAAGACGTGCCCTGGCCTCAGGGAGCTTGCAGTCTAGCGGCAGAGACAGCTCAACAGGTAAAGAAACAAACATCTGAGATCACCAACTGTGATACACGCCATGGGGAAAACCAGCAAGTGGAGACGACAGAAAGTCAGCGTAGAGCAGGACCGGAAGGAAGCGAAGGCCCCAGCAACCAGAAGCGGGTCCCCAGGAGAGGAGGAGAAGGAGGATCAGATGAAGGCGACAAGTGGCTCTCAAACCTGCACATGCAACACCCGAAGGGCCTGATTCCGGCGGTCTGGGGAGGGCCTGAGCACACACAGTTCTGACAAGTTCCCTGGGGCTGCGGCTGCTCCTGGTCCAGGGACCAGGACTTGCAGGTCCCTGTCTCGAGGTCGCACCAAGGAGAGGGTGGTGCAGGGCAGTGATGGAGCCGGGTGGGGGTCGACGGGCACACCTGCATTCAGGCGCCACAGGCAGGCAACGGGCGCCTTCAGCAGGGTGTGCCAGGGCCCGGTGGGTCTCACAAAGCTGCCCTCCCAGTGCTGTGGCAGGAGGGAAATCAGCTTCTCCTCCCAGAAATGAAAATTTGCCTCTAAGAGGAGAGTTTCTGATGGCTTCCTACCTGCTCTTCCTCTCCAGGGACCAGAGATGGAGAAGACTATTAAGGGACGATCTGTCACCACCACATCTGTCCTGCCCACTGATCCTGCCCCTGGGCAGCTCTGTTTGACCAAAGGCCCCTGCAAAGCTACTCTCTTGTCACCCTCAGCAAAACACAGACTTGGATGTAAAAGCGCATGCCTCCTGCTGGCTCAGACCTTGGCTGTAGGAGCCAGCTGCCAAGGTGGCAACTCCCTGAGTTTTAAGGGCCATGAGATCTGGGACTGAACCTGAGCCTGCCTGTTACGAGTTACAGGTGGGAGAGTTGCCCTCGGTGAGCCTCGGTGTCCCCATCTGTGAAACGGGGATGGATTTCAGAGGGTCTGTGGGGACTGAAGGAGACGGTGCATTGGAAGGGCTTGGGACAGTGCCTGGCAGTAATGAGCAAAGGTCAGGCCCCTGCCCCTTCCTACTGCTGGCCCAGGACCAGGATCTGCAGGTGCCTGCCCTAAGGACCCACCAGGACGAGTGTGCTACAGCGTGGAGACGGGCTGGGACAGGGAGAGGAGGCTAAAGTTTTTAAACTGGAAGCAGAAGTTTTAAAAACCTTTTTATCAGGAAGTTTCCAGCATACACAAGGTGGTGAGAGTCATGCTGGTACCCATGAACTTATCACTCAGCCTCGAAGTTCTCAAGTTCACGGGTGGAGAGCTAACCAGAAGCAGGAGGGAGGGCGCACCCTGTCTTCTCTGTGGGAGGGAGCATCGGCACAGGCCGAAGCAAGGGCAGGACCGGGGGTCCAGCTGATAACACAAGAGCGTCGATGCCAGCCAAAGAAGCCACCTCGGGGCATGAATCCCTGCCTGTGCTGCTGTCACCCTTGGTGATGACCTCAGGTAGCTCTGTGGCCACCATCACAGGAGACATAGCGTCCTGGGGAAAGTGTATTTTTGTGTGGCCTGGCCGACACAGCCGGACTGCCCGGACCCTGAGCCCAGAGTGGGAGCAAGTCAGGCGGGGCCTGTGGAATGAAGGTGGTGGCAGGTCTGGGCTGGCCCAGGGTTAAGAGGAGGAAAGAGCCCCAGGGTTGTGGTTCCTTCCAGCACTGAACATGATGCTACGCACAGAGTGGGCACCAGTGGATGCCGCGCAGAGTGGGCACCAGTGGATGCCACGCACAAAGTGGGCACCAGTGGATGCCGCCCACAGAGTGGGCACCAGTGGATGCCGCTCACAGAGTGAGCACCAGTGGATGCTACGCACAGAGTGGGCACCAGTGGATGCCACGCACAGAGTGGGCACCAGTGGATGCCACGCACAGAGTGGGCACCAGTGGATGCCGCGCACAGAGTGGGGACCAGTGGATGCCGCGCACAGAGTGGGCACCAGTGGATGCCGCTCACAGAGTGGGCACCAGTGGATGCTGCGCACAGAATGGGCACCAGTGTGTGCTGAAGGGCACGAATCACGTCTTGACCGAGACTCGGGCTCCCCCCTACAGGCCCCGTGAGGACGGCCCTCCCCAGGCACAAACCGCGACGAAGGGCCAGGGCAGGAGCGAGGGCCAGAAGGCCGCACGCCACTCGAGGTGTGCGAGCCAGAACACGTGCACGTCTGGATTTCCCCTTTCACCCCCAGGCCTCCCCCCGTCTGTCCACAAGTCCCTTCCTGTCTTCCTCTCACTGTTTCCAGAAAATTCCAATGCTTTCCTACCCTCTGCTAGTACCCTGACTCAGCCACCAGTCTCTTACCACACCTTCCGCCCACCACCGTCCTGTCTCTGGGAGACAGCCCCTACCCCGGTCCCAGCCCCTCGGTCGGCTGCCCCAGGCATCTTTCTAAAGTGCAGACCTGCCACAGCCGTCCGTGGGGTTCCGGCCCCGCTGTCCCCAAATATGGCACAGTGGCATTTGAGAAAATGGCAGAAGCAGGAAGGTCACCCTCACCTCCCTCTTCCCCAAGGCAGGACATAAAACCCTCATTTGGGAGGTGCCCTCCCCACGCCAGAGGAAAGGAAGATGCTCACTGCTGAAGACGCAGGGACGCAGAGAGGAATCTGGGCAGCCCAGCTCCGTCCCCGTTTATTGCCAGAAGATGACAATCACACCTCTCTGCACGGCCGTCCTCTTCCTCAAAACTAAGCACAGAAACCCACGGGTTTCTTGTTTCTTCAAGCGTTTGCTTCCTTATGAAGGCTCCGTGCCATGTAAAACTTAAATAAATTTTATGCTTTTCTCTTGTTAATCTGTATTTTATTATAGGAGCCTCAGCCATGAACCCAGCAGATTTCTCCCATCCAAGTACTAACCAAGCCTGACCCCGCTTAGCTTCCGAGATCAGACGAGATCGGGTGCGTTCAGGGTGGTATGGCCGTAGACAGGAAGAGATTTCTTTTCAACATCTACATTACCCTTTGCCTAGACCCTCCCCATTTCTCTCACGACGAGGTCTAGACTCGCCCCGAGGCTCACCGCGTCCCCGGGGACGCAGCCCCACTCGCCAGGCACCCGAGCGCCTCCCTCACGCCCCGTCTCCCGCACACGGGCTCTCGGCTCTGCGTGGCAGGCGGCCCCTGTGCTGGCCGATCAGCATCTGCTCACGTTGCTCTCATTCCCTGATCGACTCATCTTCTAGGACTCAGCACAGGCTTCACCCTCCTGATGCCCTGTTCTCGGGCGTCCCCTGCCCCCTGCCCAGCCTCATCCACTCTCCCTGCTGGCTGTGCAGGACGGCAAGGACCACGCTCAGCCTGGCACCGCTGTGGCCCCAGGACCCGGCACCACGCACAGAACACAGTGGGACAGATGAACACAGGGATGTGCGACAGAACCATCCATCTCTAATCCTCATAACAGCCCGGCAGAGCAGAGCCATTCCCCCAATTTACGACCAAGCAACTTGTCTCAGAGAGGCCCAGACAACTGCCCAGAGTCACACAGCCAGTGAACGCCCCAGCTGGGGACCGTACCCACCCTGTCGGGATTCGGACCGCGGCTCCTACCCAGGACCGCAGCCGGGTTCTGTGGTTATCGCTGTCCCTGCCACACCTTTCCTGGCGAACCACAGAGTCCAGCAGCACAGCCTGGAGCCCTACCTGCTGCTGCCTCTGCACACTGCCTTACAGATACCACAGCCGAGGTGACAAGAAAGGGGGAGCAAAGCTCCTGATCTGGGCCCCGCCACCCATGGGGGCTCCAGGACTGTGCAGCAGGTCTGCCCGTGCCGTGGGCAGAGCCAGGCTCGTAAAGGCCACAGCAGCAGCTTGGTTGCGGAAGGAAGAGGCGTCCAGCTGTACAAGCCCTGAGACGAAGCCCTTGTGATAACCTGACAACCCCGTGACAAAGCCCTACAACAATCCGACAGCCAGACAACCCACCCAGGGAGCCCAGCCTGGAAAACCAGCCCCCAGCTAAAAGGTGCTGAATTCACCATTAATATTTGCATTAAAAAAGGCTAGGAATGTACAGATATAGTCCTAAAGGGAACACAAACAATAGTGGGAACAACAGAAAATATTTTTTAATTGAGATCCTATGAAAGAAGCCTTCAAAGTCATTGGTGAATAATTTTTTAAACCAACGAAACAATCCACCACCGCTGGAGAGGACGCTCTTAAGACAGTTTGAGAGCTGGGTGTCCTCATGTCTGCCGATACTAATTGCTGGGTGTGTTTTCAGAGCCTCACTAAATGGTAATCTTCCAGAATGCACCCTCATTCTCCCGCTGAGGGAGGAGACAGGAGGTGGGGGTGACCAGCAGGGAGGAAGGCAGGGAGCCAGCCAAGGAGCCATCGGTTTCAGTTTTTACACCCGTGAATAATGGGGAACAGCATTTGCACATTAAATCGCTTCTGTGCTAAGCCCCAACCCACGATGCCACTTGCATGATAAAACACTGGGCGGTACACACGGGCATGGCGTTGTTGAGCGTGTTGTTGTAGACGCAGGCACGCAGGGAATAATCGAGAACGCAACTTTCAAACAGCTGCAGCGCTTCTGTCACTTTCTCGTGGAAGTCATCTGCAGATTTATTCGAACTTGCAAAGTAGAGATAGTCTGAGTACAACCTGTGAATAAAACAAATGGATATTTTTACCACCCATGAACGTGCGATCGCACCATGTGGATGACAATGAAAATCAATGCACAATGACATTATCCCGTTTTGCTCATTAACGCACTATTTCTCCCCCTTCCCTTGCAGTTGGGCCATCTCCCTGCCTCCCACGCAGCCCCGCCCTCCACGCAGCCTTCTAGGCTCTCCGGCTGGCCAGACGTGTCTGCACCGGCCCCAAACGAACGACAGGCAGTTTTTATGTGGCTGCTCTTTCTGGTCCTCTCAGGCGCTAGCTCTGTTTTCTCAATAACAGTGAGCTTCAAAACAATACCCGATCGCAAAAACTGTACGGTGGCAAAGGGAGGCCGTGAAAATTTTATGCTCCTTCCTGTTCCTCTCTCCTCCATTGGAGGGAACAAAAACAAGAGCATCTGTTGCTCTCGCAGTCTTACAATTCCATGTGAAATCCCTGGCCCTTCTCGCAGACGTTCCTGACACTTTAAAAAAATTACAAAATGTGTCTTTCTAGACCGGTAGTGCCCTATATTTTAACACAAGGTAGAAGCATCCCCCCATATGCACGTGAACACCTGCAGCCTTACGAGTTTCCCCGCAGGCAAGCATCTGTTCGTACACACACCACCACACGGATGTAAGAAATGTCACACACGGACCGCCGGTCTTCCTTAACAAGACTCCAGGCTCCTCTGAATCCTCTTACCAACTAAGCCTTGACTTGTGGACTTCTGTGTCCACCTCTGCATCCCCTACTTTAGCAAGAACGCTGCTGGTGAGTGAGATTTATGGGAGGTCACTGTTTCAGGCTGAGCCCCTACACCAGGCCGGGACAGACCAGACCAAACCAAACCAGAATGTCTCACCCGTGGCCAGTTTCCAAAACACAGGAGATTTACAGCAACCAGTCACCAGGGGCCAGTCAACCTGAGCCGGCATGCTAAAGAAGTCCCCTCGGCCTCAACCCCATTAGGAAAGTCCCTCGGAAATGACCAATCCCCTCTTTGTCCCGTTTCTGCTGCGTCGGCCCTTTCCTGCTTACACAGCCCACCTCCTCCGCTCGGCCGACACGAACACCTTCCCACCGCGAGCATGGATGCTGCCCGCTTCGTGAACTGGGCTAGGAAAGAGCTAATCAGATCCTTGAACTACATTTGTTAAAACCTGCACTGCTAAGTTGGGTTAGCCAGAATCCCCCACCCTTGACAAGTAATGCTCCACACCTGGTCGGTTCCCACTGTCCACCATCTCCAGGTGGCGTCTGGCCACCCGGGCTGTCTTCAGCAAGAATCCCATCAGGTCGTTCGGTTGCTTTAGCCAGAATCCTCCCCCACCTACTTACCCTTGAGGTTCCCCTTAGTAATCTTCCATCCACCGGCCCCTCGCCCCGCTCCTCCGCTACAAAGCCCTCACGTTTCCCTTGTTGCGTTTGGAGTTGAGCCCACTCTCTCTCCTGAACCCCACACGCCATCGCAGCAGTCCCTGTACCCACAGTAACAGTCTCAGAGAAAGTCTGTGTTGCCGTTTTAACCAATGTCAGAATAGATTTTTCTTTGACAGAACTTCCAATTTGTGAGTCTCCTACTCTTCCTTCTCCCCTGTTTAGGCTTGCAGAGAGTGTATTTCCTATTTTTGGTTTTCAAAAAAGACCCTCTGTGCATTTAGACATTTCTCCCTACTCTCTGTTCTTGCACGCACACCTGCTTGTGACCCCGCAGCTGTGCTCAGCGCCCCCCACACTCACAGCCCCCAGCTGCACCTCCTGCCGGAGCTGGAAATGGACTCGTGGAAATCACAGCCCCCGAGGCCCCCTGGAGTCAGACTTCTCTCTTCTCTCAGCTCCACACCTCCTGTCCCCTCACCTCCAACCTGGCTCCCCTCTTTCCAGTGACTCTATGTACCCATATATGGGGGGGCTTTCACATCTGTAAGATCTGCCAGTCGCACCTAGTGCTTCCGTCCCCAAGGCTCAGCCACACGCTGTCCTACAGAAACTGCACCCTCATTGCACGGGGCTGCCAATGCTCCTTTTCCGCTGCCCTCTCCTCTAATCACAGTCATAATACCAAGCGTCCCCTCTTAGGGACAGGCCAGATTATCCAGCCCTGTATCCCCCCTGCCCTTGGCACATGTGATGCCTTTACCACGGCCCTTCAGAATTTATCCACGGCCAGTGTCCACAGAGGACGCCTCCTACAAGTCTCGAGCTGTTCGGGATCTGCCCACAGATTGCCTGGAACCCAAACACACGCCAGAACAGGACTGTTCTGTCTACCTCAGCCTGGTCAGCCACTGTCCAAAAGGACTGCCCTCAAGACTAGTCACCGAAGATGCTCGGTGGCTGGAGGCTGGGCTCCCCCAGACCCACACTCCTCTGAGCACACTCCCCAGGACCACCGCACGTTCCCCCCCGACTGGTGCCCCCAACCCGCCTGTGTTTTTTTTCATCTTCAAAACTGGAAGATGCATCAAGACTGAAACACGGTACCCATCACTGCTGGGTCAGTCATGGTTAGAATAACCTGAATGGCTGATAGATAAATGCCCAAGTCAGACGTGCAGGAACCTTCAAGAGCAGCTCAGCTGTGCGCACTGAGGGGTTATACGCAGCACCTCGATGGGGTGTCCCATCAGTCCTATCAGTACGATGGCTCCTCCCAAGAAACTACATCAATGAGAAGGAACAGGTGCGTATGAAACTGTCATCAAATCCTATATTTAATAAGTCCAAGCCCAGAGTTCTTTCCAAGATGCATGCAGAACTCTCCAAATTGCTTGGTGGAACTGGAATTCCATCACATAAATTACCTTATAAAAATGCAATCATTGGCTCAAGGTTTCCATACTGAGATATTTGAGATTTTTCTTTATGGTAGTAATATTTCTAATAAATATCTGAATTATAAATAAAACAAAAGCACCTAAGCCTGCCTCAATTTTAAACACAAAGTCACTTTATGAAGAATCTGCTGATTCTGCACAACTCTGTATACATAAAGGAGTCATCCCTGGAAGAAAACTGGGACATGCCCAGTTGTACCAACCAGGGGAGCTCACGCCTACCAGGTGAGACTCCTGACTTCCGTCTGTCTGAGGTGCGCTGAAATGAACTCACACCCCCACTGCCCGTGAGCACGTTCATAGCTTTTCAGAGCTGGGCCAGGTCCCTTCCTCGGCAGGATGGGAAGAGACATCTTTGGCCCCTCAGTCACCTCCAAGTATCCTGGATCTGGCCACAGAATCGGTGAGCCCTGGGATTCCCAGGAGCCCCACTGCCAGGATCGTGCAGGAAAGTCCTTTGTGCCGTGGCCTGTCACAAACCTGAACAGGAACTGAGCTGCCAAAACAAATGGCCACCACCTCCCACGTGGATGCCGTAGTTGGCTGAATAGCGGCCACCAAAAAGATATGTCTAAGGCTTACTCTCTGGTACCTGTGAATGTGATATTATTTGGAAATAGCGCCTCTGCAGATGTAATTAAATCCAGGATCTTGAGATAAGATCATCCTGATTTAGGGTGGGCCCTAAATCCAGTGGCTGGTGGCCTCATAAAAACAGGAGAGGACATAGTAGACACCCGAGGAGAACAACATGTGCAGACAGAGCCGGAGACTGGAGTGATGCATCCGCCACCCAAGGAACACCGGGGAATGCTGCAAGCCACTGGCCGCCGGGAGAGAGGCCTGGGACAGATTCGCCCTCCGGGCCACCAGAGGGAACCAACCCCACACACATCTTGATTTCAGATTTCTGGCCTCTGGAATAAATTTGCTTTAGCAACTAAGTTTGGAGTCATTTATAACAACAGCACTAGGAACCAACACAGATTCTAAACCTCAATTCCAAGGAAGACTAAGGAGTTACTTTTGTTGACAATCTCTGGGACCCTGGAAGGGTGGTCCGGGTATGCAGGGCTGCGGCCGTGTGGCCGGGTTTCCTGCAAACGCACAACAGCAGCTCTCACCTTCCAGCGAGTTCTGTCTGGGCAGGAGCATCAGGCTAACGCCTCCTAAGAACGTGTTCAATAAACAACGCTGTGCCTTCCCCCACGGCTACTCTCTGGGGACAAAGTAAGTTAATGACCTTGCATGAGTGAAAGCCACTTGGATGGGTTAAAGCCACTCAGAAGACGTTGAGAAGGATACCAGCAAATGCATCAAGTATCCGACGGACCTCAAAAAGCTGGCACGGGCACACAGGTAACAGCTGAAATATACAGAGACAAACCTCAATGCCCACCTTTTGGCACATCAGATCAACTGTGCAATGACGAAGTCGGGGAAAAGACCAACGTGGAGAACACAAGAGCTCATGATGAATAATCACAGAACTGCGGGGATGCTCGTTAGGGTCATGGGGTAACTGGATTTGCTCACTGCTGGCCACCGCTTTGGTGGATGCATTAACAGAGGCATAGTATCAAGAACATGGAAGGGTAGCACAGCGACAGGCGGCTCAGGGCCTGCAAGGGCGCTTGCCTTCAGCACTGGGCGCCAAGTGGTGAAGGGAAAGGAGCTTTGCCTCTGCCCCTGCAGAGGCAAAGACCCAGAGGGAAGACCTGTCCCACCCCCCGCAGGACAGACCACTGGGCAAAGGGTTCAGGAAGAAAGACTGGTTTCACACAGGGAGAAATTTCTCCAGTCAGGGCAATGCAGTGGCTGGCGGGGGCTGCAGGAGCAGCCTGGGCTGGAGGGGAGGAGGGCTCCGGGATAGCACTGGGTCGGGGACCTGACACCCCCCCCAGCCCTGAGTTTCAGGGCTGCCCAGGCCGCTCCTGCTGAACCTCATTTTCTTACTCTCAAACCACCCCAAACAGATGGGTGTTACATTTGGCCAGGACCGTTTCCAACGGCAATTCCAAATAAAGTCCAGATCCGTTCCAGGCCGTCTGTGCTGCGGTTATTTTGGGGGCTGCTGGCGTGGCCTGTGGGGTGCTGCTCGGCCCCTTTCCTATGCACGCAGGGGTCCTGGGGGCAGTGGGACGGGATGTGTGTGTGTCGAGGGGAGGGGACTCCCTCAACCTGGCGCCTCTGAAAGTGACCACGTCTCTCCCCACAGGGACAAAGCGGTGGCCAGCAGTGAGCAAATCCGGTTACCCCATGACCCCTGCTGAATGCACTCGATGACATTTGCAGGGTGCTGCTCTGAGCCAGCGTGAGCAGAGGTCGGCGAGCCGGTCACTGTCAGAGCAGGAGCAGCGACTATGCCGTGGGCGCCTCCTCCAGGCCGGGCTGTGTGGCTGCTGTCCAGGTTAACTCCCTCAGTTTCCACCCCCGGCATGGAGGCTGGTGGTCACAGAGGACGGCCAGCACCAGGCCCCGTGCTGGGTACTGCGTGTGTGCCGGGTCCTGTCTCCACAGCCCCGTGTGGGATGCGTGGACCCCATCTCACGGGGCAGAGCACTGACACGCGGAGAGGTAAAAGAGCTTGCCCACGGCACACAGCCAGGAGCTCCTAGGCTGGCATCCAAACAAGCCCAGGTCCGCCTGACCCCAGTGCCCACTGGCGCCGCAGGTGTGCCCCTCCCCACTAGTTTGGAGGAGAAAACTCGATGGCTAGCTGGGGGAGGGGCTCGCCATTCGCACTGACAGTCTTTGGGTTTTGTCTGTTTGGATGTTATTGTTTTAGGTGTGCAGTGACTTGGAAGCAACAGTCAATTCTGTCACCAAACTTCTTAATAAGTCACAGCAGACTGGCAAACAATTACAGAGTGTAACGGAGCAGCACACAAACGTTTAGGATAAACACGAGGGGCTTCACCGTCACGGTCAGGAAACACAAATGTGTTTATGATATCGCGTGGGCACCTAGAAAAGTGACAGCAACAGCAAATGGATATTCAGGTATCCATGATAGCCAGGTATCCTGGATATTCATGTATCCAGAACACATCACGTAATCTATTATCACTTAGCAAATATGCATTGGTTACTGTGATAGCGCCTCAGCGTTTAGCAGTTTTAGTTCTTCCATGGCGAATTGCTTATTAATTGTCCTGCCTGCTGTGTGCACAACTCTGCAGGTTCTAACTCCAGTGTCACTAGTTTGGAAAACTCTCTCTAAATGGGTTTCTCCTCCTTTTTGTTCTTATCATTTTTATGTTGATATAATCCACACACCATGAAATTCACCCCTTTAAAGTGAGCAATTCAGTAGTTTTTAGTAGATGCACAAAGTTGTGCAACCATCACTGCTCCCTCGTTCCAGAACATTTTCATCACAACAATAAGTGGCTGCTGGTTTTAACATGTCAGTTCCCAGACGGGCCCATGTCAGAAGTCACTAAGATCACCAAGCTTAAAAGGCACAAGAAATCACGAGCTTCAATCTCAGGTTCTATTAGACAAGGGCAGGCACTCGATGGCCTTGGGCTATGACATTTCCTCCAGTTACTGCTCCGTGCACGGGACTTCTCAGAGAGCCAGGCTTTGAGAAAAGACTCGGCCGATGCTGACGCTGTGGGCGGCTGGCAGCAGCTCCCGCCGCTGGCCTGGGTCACCAGGGACGTCAGCCCCACCTCCCAGGGCTCTCTGAGTGCCCCGTCAGCTTCTCAGTGACACTCACGTGAACAGTCACACCTCCTCAGCCAGGAGCCCCTGAGAGGAGACACACTCACGTCCTCCAATTCACCCCCACAGCCCTGTGGCCACAGGAGCGTCACGATAAATGTGGTTACGAAAATGAAACCAGAGCCCCTGGCCTCGTTATTCTCCATTTGCCGGCATCCAAATTTAAAACACTGATCAGTAACTTCCCAACCTCCGACGTGGGGCCATCGATACGGATGATGCATATTTTTCCTACCAGGAAAGAAAGGTCATTTGATGTAGCTGGGAAGGAGCCCTTTTGTCCCACTGAATCACAGGCCAGGAGCATCTCACCACGGGCTCAAGGAGCCGGGCCCGGCCGGGCGCGCTGACTTAAGGAGACCTGCAGGGACGCACAGGCCGAGCACAGCACCGACGCTGCTGAGGCCCATCTTCTGCCAGACGAGAACATCCACGCTTGGGCCTGAAAACACCCAAACGGATGCAAAGCTCCCTGTTTGCTGGGGCCACCCGGGCAGGGGTCTCCACTTTCCCACCAGGCCCCAGGTCCCCAAGCACAGGTGGATTCTGAGTCCACCTTCCAGATCTTCCAATCCCAGGGCCTCAGTCAATTTCAGGGACTGGAAGGCAGAACCTCTCAGCGGCAACACCATGCAACCTTGACAGCCCCGAGCCCTCATGGTTCACGGAGTGCTTTCTCGTGATTCCCAGTGATCCCAATGGCAAGTGTCTCTACAGATGAGAAAATCAAGGCACACTGAGGATCGGGCAGCTAGCTACTACGCCTGGTTACAAAGCCAGGCCTAGGCCCCAGGGTGTGCGCCCCTCACTGCAGAATGATGGCACTGCACCCCAGGGCTGGCCTGGGCGGGACATGGGCTTCCCCTTCTCCTTCAGCAGAGCCAACCTCACTAGGCAGCCAGATCCCCAGGCTCTGCCTGGTGGCCCCAGAGCCCATCCTGAGGCACACAGCTCACCTTATAATCTACAGACACTGAGACAAGGAGGCCCTTTTCCCCTAGGGCGTTCCTCCGCAGGGAACCGCCCTTTCCAAACAATCCGTGTGGGAATACCCAGGACTGCCAGTGGCTTTGCAAACCCTTCCCAAAAAAATAAACAGTGTCAAACACACAGGAGTTTTCAGCTCGATGGTTTTCTCCTACCAATAACAAGACGTGGGGTCCCTCTCCAGGTGGCGACCGGACTCCTCAGTGGTCTGCAGAGAAAACCTCCACAAGGCCCGGGCTGTCCTTCTGGCCTGGGTGCCGCCCACTCCCCGCCGGCTGCGGTCTGCGGCCGACCCCTGGCCCTCAGGTGGCTCAGCAGCTCGGCCCGATGAAAGTGACCTCGTCCACTGCCATGGCCCGTATCAAGGTGTGTCAACCTAAGCAGGCGGCTTCTGGGAGGCAACACGCCGGAGCCCCCAGGAAATAACCAGGCAGCTTCACTAAAGACACCACTACAGTCTTCCCCAAGACTTGTAACTTCCGCAAGTAGCTACAAGATGACTCCGTGCAATCCCTCACCTTCCGCGGTCTTTGGAAAAGCACAGAGAGTGAGAGTTGGAAGGGGAGGAAGGAGGAGAAATTGATTTGTGGCTGTCGTCACAACCCTTATACTCCAGCAGCCTTTCTTCCCATTCCATCCTCTTAACCACAGAGGAGCTCTCCGAATTTCCCTTTGGGATAGTTTATACTAACACTAAATCTCTCAGTGCTGAGGACCAGCCTGCTTTTTAATCCTCGTGCAAATCTGCCGTAGAGAAAATATCGCGTGACACTTCCAGTGCCAGACTGTCCTCTCCCGCCTGAGAACACGGCGACAGCTTTCGACCGGCGCTTCCAGGGGCTTGGAGGAGTCGCGCTGTTTGGAGAAGGGTTTTCCGCGCAGCCGCAGCCCGGGGAGCAGGAGAGATTCTGCCTCAAGTCGAAGGTCTACGGCAATTCCGGAGTGTGAATCCAGCCTAGCTCCCTCTGGGAGTGCTGGTGCTTGCCTGGGGCTGGGCCTCTTGATGAGGTGAGCCCAGGCTTAGGCACCCAGAGACTGGGGTCCTTACTGCAAAACCAGGGAGTCATCCCACTGGGGAGTTGCATCCACTCCCTCCCAGGAACTGCCTATGGCTGAAAGACCTGCCTCCCTGGCAGACCTCATCCAGCCTCGGGTGGAGGGACAGGAGCCCCTCGCCCGGGACAACCCTGAAGGGCCACCGCAGCTCCAGAGCTCCCCACAGGGCCGGCTGAAACCTCCCACAGCACACAGCACAGCCCAGCCCTCCTCTGCCTGTCCTGCCCCCACCACCCCGCCCAGGCTTATCCTCAAAAGTGCTCCCCGTCCCCCTCCGGCACACAACTGGCCTTCCCTGGGTCTGCAAGCCAGGAACTGACCTTGACCGGTGAGATGCTTGGCTCCTTGGTCAGACCTGCATGGGATCGAATCCCAGCCGGCCACTTACTAACCGTGTGGCTTTGGGTAGGTGATCTAACCCCACTGAGCCCACATACCTCACTGTGAACACATCACAACGGCCCCCGCACCTGCTTGCAAAGCTCCAATAGGGCGATGCCTGGAAGGGGCTTACCGTAGAGCCAGGCCACAGCCAGAGTGCGATGAACACCAGATCAATTCACTGAGGCCCATCCCCACCCCTCAACTAGACAGAGGCTCCATGCGGATAACGGGATGGATCCTGCTCTCCTGTGTACGTATGGCATCTAGTGCATCAAGGGTGTCAATAAATACAGCCACGTGTCACTTAACGACGGGGATACGTTCTGAGAAACGCATCCTAGGCAACGTACTTGTGCAAACGGCACAGAGTGCACTCACAAGCCTGGATGGCACAGCCCACTGCACACCTGGGCCGCGCGGCACACCCTGCTGTCCCAGGCTACACACCTGCACACCTGCGCGCGACTGCACGGGACGCCACAGGCAGCTGTAACACAGTGCTAAGTGTTTGTGTATCTAAACACACCTAAACATAGAAAATGCACAGTAAAAATATAGTATTATAATCTTATGGGACCACTGTCACATATGTGGTCCATGGCTGACAAAACCTTCTTTGTGCAGTGCATGGCTATATTTAGTGAGTGAATAAATGAGCGATCGGTTAGGTTATTATTATTAGCTATTACCAATACATGATAATAATAGTAGCTAATTTATAATATTTTCCATTTGTCCAGCACTGTTTAAAGACATTACTGCATATATCAAGTCATTTAGTCCTCACAACTTTTCGGATAGGATTATTTCCCCCCATTTTACTGATGAGGAAATGAAGCACAGAGAGGTTAAGCTACCTGTCCCGGGTCGCAGAGCCAGTGGGTGGCAGAGCCGGGGTTCCAATACAGACCACGCACCCTACAGACGGAGTGCATCAATAGCACCAGGACTCCTGGCCAAACATTGGCCCCATCACGGCCCGTGTCCCAGTGACCGACTGCACAGAAATGGATACATTTCATTAAAAGCCTCGTTCCCTTGCTAGTTTATCGGCATAAATGGATGAATTATTTAACCAGTCCAGGGGTTGTTAAAAAAACCAGCTTATATAAGCAGATGAAGAAAACAACTACCCGGGTCCCAAGGCTCCAGGGGTTCCGGTCAAAATTGAGTTCTAATTCTTCACTGAGCTGAGTGCCCTCCCCCTGGACCTGCCAGCGTAAGCGTGAAAACTGGCCCTTCCCACGGCAGCCATTAAGACTCCGCACAGGATTAAAACCCAAATGTAGACGCTGTAAAATCCTTAACAGATGGTGCCTGACCCCACTCCGAATGTCCCTGGAATGAAGGCGGAATGCAGCCGGGTTGGAGGGGCCAGCAGCACGTCTCGCACTGAACGGGGGCTGTGGGGGCCTCGGGACCAAGAGGCGACTCCACCAGCTGCCCCGCGAAGAGGCAGGAGGCTGGTGTGAGATGCATTTGAAAAGAACGGTCTTTACCACTTACGAATGGGATTAAATAAAGAAAAACTCTGCTTCTAAGTGATGGCTTTTTTTTTTTAATTAACTAGGCCAATTTAGCGTAGGAACACATCAATTTACTCTTAAATTGTTGTGCTTTCCTACAGAGAGAAACTTGGAACGTGAATTCTTGGCTAGCCTCTCCCACCATATGAACCATTCCATCCACTTCTTTCCATTATTCCTGTTTTGCTCCGGAAAAAAAAAAAAATGTACTTAACCATTTATATCCTTCTCTGGAAACTTAAAAGTGATTTGACTTTGGCTACAATTCCAACATTTTCAAACCCTGTACTTTCGATCGATTACAGAAATAAAGGGTAAGTGTGAACCTGAAACTAGAAATCAAGGTGGGTCTTTTTCCCCTTCAAGCCAATTTGTAAAAGGAAAACAATTCTTTCCAATCCAACTGGCCGCGCACAACCCAGGGCTCTCCTACCTGCAGACGAGCGAGGTCACGGAACCATCACGTGGGCCGATGGCCCAGGACCCCGACCGACGGAACTTGGCTTGGGAGTGTTTGTTTCTTCAAGAGTGACCCAAACTCGCAGCAACGTTTATCCCCTTTCTGGCTGGGATGAGTAATGAGCCAGTCATTTCCAACAGGCCATGAGTCAAGGGTTTCAGAAAAGAAGGAATTCCTATTGTTAGATATTTGCATAAATGTTTAAGTGATGAAACAGCTACTGCTGTCAGTGACCTACACACGAAATGTGCACATAAATACACACTCCCTCTGCACAGGGCTGGCATCAAGCTGGAAGCTACTGTTCTCTGGCTGGCAGCCCCAGTGTCCAGGTGGCGAATGGGGGTGGCCCGCAAGGATCCCCAATTCTTTTTTTTTCTTTTTATTTCTTTTGACCTCATTTGGAAATAGATCCCCAATTCTTGATATTCACACCCTGTAGTCTCTTCCACTTGAGTGTGGCCAGACCTAGTGACATGCTTCCAACCAACAGAATATGGCAATGGAGATAGGATGTCATGCCTGTGACTAGGTTACAAAAGATTGTGGCTTCCGGCCTGCAAGGAGACTCTCCCCCTTGCCGGCCCGGATGAAGCCAGCAGCCATGCCGGGCAGACCTGGTGGCAAGGTATTGAGGGCAGCCTCTCACCAAAAGCCACCAAGACCCGAGCCCTCATGCCAACAGCTCTTCAGCCCACAACCATGTGAGCTTGGAGGCAGGTCCCTCCCCAGCCAAGCCTTTGCATGAGCCCCCAGCCCTGGCCGACACCTAGACTGCAGCCCTTGAGAGACCTGAAGTAGAGTTTTGGGGTAACCTGACAGCAGTAGCTAACGCAGCAGGCAATGCAAGGACTGGGTTGGCGCCCCGATGCATGCTGCCGCCACCATGTCCTGTGCTTCTCCTCCTCGGTACCAGGACATTTGTCAGGACAAAGCCACAGTCCTGCTTCTCTGATGAAGCGCCACTCCCAGAGGGCAGGCACCCGTCACTGCAGTCGCTCATGGCTGTACGGAAGCTCAGCGCCCTGCACAGGGCCCGGCACGCGGAAAGGGCTTGTGAACAGCTGAACTGATGGACTACTGCTGCTAGACTGAGGACCAAGGAGGCAAGAAACCTTCACTTTCAGTTCCTAGTATAAATAGAGCATTTGTTCTTAAAAAAAAATAAGAGAAGGAAACACAGTGGCCTCTTGGGAAGACCATGTGCTGGCCCGTGAGCCTCCTCCCCAACGGCAACTCTGGCCGGGGTCTGAGACGCGGGCGGTAGGTCTCGTTCTGGCGGAGCTGTCGCACCTGGACAGCGGGGCTGTCCTCCCTGTTCCGAGGCTCACCTTCACCGTGCTCGTTCCTCAGAGGTAGATACTCGGGAACCTGGCTCTACCTCCAACAGGAGGACACGTCGTTTTTACTTTTGTACTCACTGTTCCCTCTGCTCAGAATGCCTCCTCCCCTTGACCCACCTTCCCCGTTTACTCAGCAAACTCTTATTCATCCTTCAAAACCCAGTTGGCATCAGCTCCTCCAGCTTAAGCCTTTCTGGACCTCTGCACTCAGGCGCCCTCTCCCCTCCCTCCCTTCCTGCTCTTGCTGAATCTGCAGGACCATGACAAACCTCGGCCACGCCTGTTTGACCAGCCCAGGAGCTCCTGTCTTCCCCGGGGCCCAGAGCGGGACTGGCACACACTGAACCCAGTCCCTACAGACTGGTGCACAGAGCTACAACACGCTGCTGTTTCACTCTCTCCCGGCCCCCTGCAGTTCAGTGTGACCTTCCTCAGAAAACGTTTGGTGAGCCGAGAGTGCACTCTTGAGAGAGTGTCCCCACCCTGGGAGCTGCGGCGGGGTGGCATGGGGAGGGAGGCAGAGCAGCTGAGAAAACACCTCTGCGGGCGGCTGGGGTCAGCTCCGTCAGCAGCCTTCGAGGCTGGCGGTTGTGCAATCACAAGAGACCCACTGGTGTGTGTCAGCTGCTCTCAGACCAAGGGAGACCAGCCCACCACGAGGAAAGGGGCCAAGTCCCTGCTTCCCAAGTGTGTAGGACATGCAGGAGCAGGAGGACGTGGCGAGGGACAGCAAGGTCAGTGGCTGCCTCAGAACCAGAGCGGATGGATTCCCGAGGCTGGAAGACACGCAGGGAGCAGAGAGTGAAACCACACCTGGCATTCAAGGGACAGGGTGGCACCAGGACAGCCACCACGTCCTCAAGCTCTAGGGCCCGAGGCTGGGACTGAGCCAGCTCCCCCTGACCAGGACACACTCAGAGGAGCAGGCTCCATGTAGCGAACTCCGCGAGAGGGAGGTAGGTCAGCCCAGAAGTGTGGCCAGGGCCGACTCTAAAGCATGTCCTGCAGGGGCAGCAATGCTGAGCGAAAGCAGCAAGACATAAGACTGTATTCACACACACACACAAGCCTGCATAGAAAAGAAGTCTGGAAGGAAACACACCAAAATATCAATAGCAATTATCTGAGTGGGAGATTACAGGTATTTTTGAAAATAGTTTTCCTTTATAGTTCCAAAATGTCCACAACAAACACGCCTTATTGTTACAAGTGGCAGAGTCATGGGGCCAGGACGGCGCCGTCTGCGGAAGGAATCAGAGGTGCATGCATCTCCCAGGGCCACTGGAACAAGTCACCGCACACTGGCAGTGCACCACAACAACAGCCTGTCCTCTCACAGCCTGGCAGCTACGAGCCTGGAA